>OOFE01017848.1:23029-36523 GCA_900323365.1 Monocentris japonica | reverse complement strand
GGGGGGGGTGTCAATCAATTGATCATCAGTTTGTAGAACCCCAGTAAAAGCTTGCTTTAGTGACCTTACACAGTACAATATGGGTTACGATAAAGCCAAAGTTGGACTTACGTCGAACTCCAGCAGTGTGTCAATCTGAGTCTGCAGCACAGGCATGCCTTTCAACAGCTTCTCAGTGGTCATGGTCCTCATCACGCCCTCAGCACTGCGGGGATACAACAGGGACAGCATTAGATGGACCTCAGGGATAAGACCAGCCATGAGATGGTATGAAATAAGTGAAAAGAAGTGAAAAACTGCATTTGGTGACAATCATGGATGAGTTGATCTGCTGTATGGCAAGGGATGAAATGGGCATTAAGAATGAAGCATAAGATAACTTTTGAATGGCATCATGGATCAGGTATGAGGAAGGTAAGGTCTCAGTTATAACTGGATTTAACAAGCCTACAACAGAGGGAAGGAGAGTTGTAAAGGGGAGGGGCCTATGAGCACAACTGCTATGAGTGCAATGACCGACGCACCCCTTCTTGACTTTGGTGAAGTCAAAAGCCATCTGGCGGTAGGCGAAGGCCTTCTCGTTCAGGTATCGTCCATACCGTCTGATGAATGTAGACATGTCATAGCCTGAGGAGAATTAACACCATGTCAGAGAGTGTTCAGAACTTGGTATAAGAGTAGAAAATAAACATCTAGTGTGCCTGCCAACACCTAACTGATAATAGGAACTTTGGGGCATACATACCAAATTTCATGAAATTCAATTGAGCAGATTAAGATGAACAAATTTGCCATTTGTGATAACCCATGTCAGTCAATTTTAAAATGCCTTACTAGACACAGTCCCTTACCTCCTCTCAACATGTAACCTAAATTTCATGATGACTGGATATACATCAAGAAGTTATGGGCAATTTTGTAACAGGCCTCACCATATTGCTCCCTTCAGAAAAATTTACAAACACAATACAGCGCCGTGGACATTGGATGCATGCATGTGTCTGAGTGTGTGTGTATATGTGTGTGTGTGTGTGTAACCATGTCCAGTCCCTCCTGTAATTTTGTGTAATTTCCTCTAATTGCCAGATGGCCCTGTTTGTGTTCATCTCTTCCTGTTTCTCTCTGCCTTACCAGAGACTCTGAGACAGCTGAGTTATGTGCTGATGCCCTCATCTCAGAGACAGTCAATCTATATACACCAATGCAGTTACAGACACACACATAAAGATGCACATGCACACACCGAGTGCTCAGTCTCGGACGTTCTTACCGTGAGAGCCGGTTTTGTCAATGAAGTTGCTGAGGTTGAACAGAGAGGTCCTGGAGGCCAAGTACTGAATGAACCTCTGAGGAAAAGAAAAAAACTCAGGGGTACAAAACAATCTTGCAGCTTATCAAGTGCACTGGAGGAACCAATTAAACTACAGTTGAAGCCAAAACACAAAAAAAGAAAGTCTGTAAGACAAAACGAAGACCTGTAAATTAGAACTAACCTTGTACTTTTTGACCAACATTTCATTCTATCCATTTAGCAGTTCCTGCAGGTCTGATTACATGGATGGCTGCTCACACACTGCACCCCAGGGACTAATTCAATTTCTTTGAAGAATTGTGGTCAAAACCTCTAAAGTTCAGATCTACAATTTATTTTTCCCATTTGCCATTAACCCATAATTGATTCTACTCTAGTAGTGATACAGCAGGTCTTTTTCAACACCACAGACAACAAACCTCACTGCATCCAAAGGGCCAATTCCATTTAACCCCCCTGAGTTCATTATCCACACTGATCTGAGAGCAGCAATTATCAACTAGACAACTAGATGTAAGGGAGTAGGACACTCTTCCACAGTAAGCATTTGGAACAGTTTGAACAATTTGGCAAACATCCAGTCATTATCCCAGCATAATCACATAATCACAGCATTCACACAAAGAAAGAAGACACAAAGAAGACACTCTAGTGCTTGGTAGTCCTCCATATCCACTAACCTCGTTGCCATGGACACACATGTGATGAGTGGTGACAAGGGCCTTGAAGACGACCACCCAGCTGGCATTGGTGGCCCTCTCAAACAGTGTGTCAGCCATCTGAGGGATGTTCACGTTGGTGGCATTGGTGGCTGACACCAGATCTGCAACATGTCCACATAGAGATGTTATAATTGACAGTTGTGTTAGTCAGTTCAAATTAATTGCTACTCTGTCCAAGCTCTCTCATCGTGAAGCAGCTTGTGACACTTGACTAGTGTTTTGATAGTCAGATAAAGTATGTAGTATGTTTGAGGAAAGTCTCCTTTGATTGGAAGCGTAGTGCCACGATAAATCTCCTTCCATAGAGAAAACTATTCTAGACACCCATGAGAACATTAAGCCAGAAGGAAGACCTAATGCACATTTAGAAATGACATCTAGGATTCAGGGCACACACACACACACACACGCTGAGAGTGCAGAGGGAAAATAATGCTTTGTCATCCAAACAGATGCCTAGAGACAGAGGGAGATACAGATACAGAGGGAGCGAGAGGAGTTTTGGCAGAGGAACTGCATAGGAGAGAAAGTGACACTTTGAAATAGGAGGGATGATATATTTCAACTGAGGTATAAATGTTTGCAATAGACTAGAGGTCCTAATGCACTAGCAATATAGACATACAATATGGCTGGTAATACATATATAGGAGGGCATTTTGGTTTAAATAGTTGTGAGCATGATGGTGATCTGTGAATAAGACTGACCATTTCTCTTACTTAGAAGGACATACTGCTGGAAATATGTTCTGTTAGAAATAACGTTTTTGAAAACTCAAACATAACATTTTTAGGGGGTTCTTAGTTGTTATATTGCCACTCAGCCCTCTGACAGTGATGGCTAAACAAGGAGGGCAAAACCAAGTGCCACAAGATGCAGCACATATTGGCAGGCACCTTAAATAATGGAAGAAAGGCTGTTATATCGACCAGGCCTTGGCCTCCCCTCAAATACAAGGAGACACCAAACTGCTGCGGACCAGACCAAAAATACAGCAAGGTAATGAGGGAGGGAAGGGCGCAGGAAGGAAGAGAAAGAGCAAGAGACTCAAAAGAGCAGTGGGGACCTGAAGTGCTAATGTGGACATGAAAGTGTAAGAAGGAGAGGAGAAGGAAACTGGGGTGCTGTTCAAGGTCATAACAGGGTGGCAGGCCAGGGAGGGGGTTGAGGGGGTTGTCAACAGATTATTACTAATCACTGGTCAGGGGCCTTCTGCAGTGGCAGCTTCACTGCCCTTCCCCCTATAGTACACACACACACACACACACCCTCTTGGTGCTCCTAATAATACAGGTTCTGTGTGTTCATTGGTCAGTTGGTTTGTTTGTCCGTGTGTAACACTTTTTGCAATGCGCAGTGCTTAGGGGAGTTACAGTATGTACTCTTCAGGCCGCTCAGAGCCCTAAGAGCCCTGCATAAAGGAAATACAATGTGCACTCATACACCAGGCAGTACTGTAGAAATCAAACAAACATCAACCAGCTCTAGGTTTGTTCGCAGTGCGTTCACATACCAGGAAGTAGTTCAGTGATTTTCTAACTGTAGTCAAGTCAACACATTAATTGAATATTTTGTTCAGTGATTCTCTTAGTTCCAGCAACACTGTGCTACCACATCACTTTGGTGTTGACAGGTGGAGTTTTTAAAGTCAACGTAGTTTCTTCAGTCACTCCAATCACACACACCCCTCCACCCGAGCACCTAGAAAGTGCTGGTGCACTTGTTATACCATGTTCACCATCTTAATACACCTTTATCAGCTTCTGTCCCCAGTGTTGTAGCAAGTGTTGTTGATGTCACTGAGTGTACTAAAAATGTCTAGCACTTCCTGGAAGGGGAATAGACAATATCAGCCCAGCTATTGGTTCCAATTATGAAACGAACTGCAAATCAAAATGATGGTAAATAGCAATCAAATTCACAATCTACTGAATGTGTTATGCTTTAATAGGGTAATCGCTGATCTTTCTAATCATTTTGGAACACATTGTACTCAAACTCCCTCCATACAGCTTGACCAGATGGTAACAACCACACTGTAACAACTCTGATGACTGGTGTCTTTATATTGCATGAGGGGGGAGCGACAACAGTGCCATCAAATCCTGTTTGGACTATGTCTTCTGCTTGTGTTTAGATATGGTTCGGTAGAGCTAAAAGGGAGGGGGTTTTGAGAAAGCAACAGTGCACAATACTCTCTCTCTCTCTCTCTCTCTCTCTCTCTCTCTCTGTCTCTTTTCTCTCTCTCTCTCCCTACCACCATCTGCATTTTGATTCTAATGGCTAATTTTCTCTCGCAAATTCTTGATCTTTTCAAACCTACATCTAGCCTCTGTCTGTCTTTCTTCTCTGTTCTCTCCTCTTCATTTAGCCACCCTTCTCAGTGAAATGGCTGAAGATGACACCCCTTGCGGCCTTTTTTAAATTACATACACACACACACACACACACACACACACACTGTCCACAGTGGCTGAAATGTGATTACATAACATTTTCATGTCACTGGCATAGCTACAAGCTACAAGCACCACACACAATGGCCCAGCTACAGTCATTCTCTCAGACTTCGAACTCATACTGTCCATTAATAACTGTGTATCTTATCATTTCTGTTTATTAGTGTGCAATGCTTTAACATATCGCCATGACATAGGCTATAATCCATGCTTTCTGTTGTTGTAGCTGTATTATTACTTGACACAAACACTCATTGACACAGAAGTGATGTGTGTGTGCGTGAGCGTGTGTGGGTGTGTGTGTGTCTAATAAGGATTGGCTGAGCTAAATAAAGACTCTTACGGTAATCCAAAGTAGTCAGGAGAGCTCTATGAATAAATGGTGAGGCCGATACTAGACAACTGTATGGGTGTGTGTGTGTGTGTGTGTGTGTGTGTGTTTGTGTGTCTTTTCCAAGTCTGTCTCTGAGTCTATGTGTTTTGATTGTGTCTTCACTTACACACTACTAACAGACTCTATGTTAGAGTGACAAGAATAGGCCAGATTAAATCAGCCAGCAGCAAGAACAGACGTACCTGTTCACACACACACACACACATGCACACACACATGCACATGCACATGCACACACACCCAAACAAAGACACACTGACATCGTGTTGCTGTCCTTTGGTATGTCCAGAGGTATCAGTTGTGGCTCTGGCAACAGTGACTCACACACCAGATTACAGAGGAGCTGTGCACACACACACACACACACACACACACACACAGATGGGCACACAGCCTAAAGGTTATGTGACTAATATGTCAGGGGATGTACTATGCTACACATGCTTGTACATACAAGTTCGTTATACCATTCAACACATCATAGTTTGCCAATCAGCACATTACGTCCACACTTTCAGAACAGTGTATAGTATATCCATTTCTACATCCACTGTATGTTCTCAAAATGATGATGATGAATTTGCTCTCAGTGTTGAGAGAATTGTGTTCATTCAATTGAACTTGTGTAGACCCTATGGTCTCTAGAAACACATGCCCTCCAGTGTCCTTTTCACCAAATCTATTGTTTATATATACATGATTGAGTGAGCAGGTTTATCAAATTCAATGGAGCATGTTTTACTGCCAATAGAGAGGAAAAAGACAAGCATCTCTGTGTTCTTTGTGGTGCAGAGACACAAACCCAGGTGTCAAAAATGTTGAATCAATAGTTTGCAGTCTATATAAATAATGGCAGTTCCTGCACACACAGATTACCTCCACATATTTTATTGTCTGTTCGACGTTTTGATAAAAAAGGCATTTCTCAAGACAGGCACACCCTGTGTGTGGAAGTGTGACACACTTCCTTATACACACACCACCACCCATCGCTTACTGTGAGGTCATACTGTGAGGCTTTTAAAATGGATCTAGTGTATTTCTGCACTAGATGGGTACATTTTGCCACAGACAATAAGAAGACAATAATTTCTATCTGCCTTTGAAAAACATACACTTGTTAGAATAACTGTAGTTACACTTGTAGTTAGAGAAACAGACATTTCATCATGATTGTGTCTACACCCTAGAAATGACAGTCCTGTCATTTTTCCTTCTGCCTTCCCACAATCTCTTCTATCATTACAGTGTCATCCCCTGACACTCTTGTCAGTCTGTTACCATGACGACTGCACCCCCCACCTAGGGTCACAGACTGTGTCACTGTCGCAAAGGAAGACAGAACGACCTCTTCAGAAAAGTGCAGAATGCAACACATGTCAAATAAATCAATTGTCAAAGATATCAGAGATGTTGAGAGATTGTCAGTTATTTGGCTCTGCGTGCAAAAGCTGTGAAAGGTACATATTTTTTACATAGCTTGGATGCCTTACACTGGTACTCTTCAATAATAAAAAAATGTCCTCAGTATCCCTTGCAGTCTCAGACTAGCCTAAACTATATCGAGAATATTGATTACTACTGTATGTGAGTTTATTTTTTCCTTTTCTATAAAAATCGGATCCTCTGTGGATTTGAGTGGAATGTTTTGCAGTTTTGAGGTTTGGAATTTCCTCCTGGGCCTGAGCGCCCTGCCAAGATAAGAGTGGAAGAGGGGCACAGTGGCCTATATACATGAAGCTGCCCTAGAAATGGATAAAGCGTTTCCTCACCCACATATTAACCCTGCAAGAAAATTATGACGCAAGAGTGTCCATATGTCTATACAGCTTGTTGAATTGCCCTGGGCATAGACAAAGCGTAGGCCTATCCCCACACGCATCTCTGGTGTTTGTGGTAACAAGAGGTCAACACTATACAGTAGCAATAGTCCTTGTGAGTGAAGAAGGCAGTTCTGATGATGGTAAAACTGTTCTGATGATGTGGCGCTCAACAACTATAAGGTCTCAGTCTGTGTGTACAATCTTAAATTAAAGACACACTCTTTCACACACACACACACACACACACACAGCATGGCAGAGAGAAAGGAAGCAGTGGTCTCTAGCCCATTCTAGCGTTAGCGTTGTCACCTCTGGCTGTGTAAATAATGCAAGGCAGTCATTGGCTGATTAATAAATTATTCAGCAGGGGAGCGGATCACACGATATAAGGTCCTAGTCCAAGACACAGGACCAGACCTGCCCAGCGACCACACACACACTGTCACACACACACACACACACAGCTGAAACACATGTACAGGCAATCAGACCACCCATTAACTATATGCAGCAGCATGCCGTTGCTTTGATCTGACTCACTATCTGTGGTGGATGACAGTGATTAATCATGATTTGTCATAAGGCAGCCCAGGATGTCATCTCAAGATGTGTTAATAAAGCTGTGAGGATTGACATTTTTATTTAGTCGTGATGCTGCAGCTCTGTAGAGAGAGCCTGAACTAATGAAGAGGCAAAATAAGGCTTGGATAGCTTGGTTGACTATAGACTATAGAACAGCACCTTTGATTGTTTTTTTTTACATTTCAGTGCATGTGTATGTGTCTGTGCACATGTGCATGTACACGTCCATCAATATGCATAATACGTATGTCCTTTAGCACTACCCTTACCATAAGGCCCCAATGTGATGTTAAGGAAAGTGGGTGTCCAAGAGCATGGAGAGGGGAAAATTAAATGTCTCTGGATGACCTCAGTCTGCCTTGAATTATGACCCTCTCTCTCTCTCTCTGTGGGTTACCATCATATTGACTGGAGGCCACCAGAGGGGTCATCACCATGCTTACATCAATTTATTATGGAACCACACCCATATAAGCGAAGGGAAGTAAGTAATGATGGACATAACACATACCTCCTATTGGTTGTCTGTGTCTGTGTGTGTGCAAGGCTGTACAGTGTATGTGGTATCTGAGGCCTTACAGCCCAGAGCCAGGCCTAGCGCCAGTCATTGCAGTAGAAAAGAGGAACAAGGGGTACACTTACACTCCAGGTGCTTCTTCTTGGGCGCCATCACTTCGTGAGTGGTGGCTTTGCAGACAGCCCGGGCCATATCTGATCCTGTTAGCTGGTACTGCGCAGCGGCAATGCGATCCGTGAGCGTTTGCCCCGACATTTTCTCTCTGTGGAATCGACCACCTCAGGAATTTATTTCACCAGGGGATGGCGAAAAAAATATCTAAAACCCAGTTGTTTCCCAGTGGGTCAGTCAACGGGTCCGGTGCGTTCCTCTTCCCCGACTGAAAGGCCTGTGACCTTCTGTGTGGGCGGAACAAAAACAAACAAAATGAGCTCATATGACTGAATAAACGGTATTTTTTCGCATCAAATCATTCGGTCACGTTGGTATTATGCGCTATGACATGGGTAGACTTACGCAAAGCTGTGAATTCCCCTCGGCTCGTCCTGTTATAGGCCCCCACCGTTCACTTCAGCACCTTGGACAGCTAAAGCCACTCGGTTATGTAACACTTACTGGCAATAAAACCTATTTTCTTGCCCCACTGCAATTATGAAGAAACAGGCGAGCGAAAATGCTGCGCAAGCGTGGCTCCTCTAATTGCCCAGCAAAATAGTTTGGGATATTGTCGAACCTAAATCAACAGTCCATAGCTCGGTCAAATATCCCGTTTACAGGGGACATCAGGTTTGACTGCCTATTTCCCCGCGTCAACGCATGAAACGGCTTTCAAAATTATAGTTTTGGAGAGCTGAGCCAACGGTGTCCTCCTATGTTGTCGGATTAGGGTAATTTTTTCCTCGTTGATCCGTCTGTTTCGGATCAGAAATGTCCCTTTAGATGCTATGGTCCTCGCCTCGGTCGACAGCAGATGCGCACCGCTCCACGGTGGTGTCGCCAACACCGATGCGCAGCGAAGATGCTCAGGAAGAAGGAAAGATGGAAGAGAATTCCTGTTCTCCGTCCCCTGTCGTTTGTTTATTTATTTGGCCTATCTATATGCCCATCTAGACTCTCCTCCACCCAGTGCTTGAACAGGGTTGAATGACACCTCATTCACAACCCGACAAACGTCCTATCCCGCGTCTCTTAAAGGGGAGCAGGCATGGAGTACTGTACATGGACTCGGATCACTATGCGCTAAAGGGTTAATTTATGAGCGTGACTGAAGCGTATGCAGTGCTGCATACATGCATCAAGCGGGCTGGCACGCACAACATGATGACTGACAGAACATGGGAATGAAACGTTTGCTGGTATGTTACACATAGGCCTTGTAATGGATTCAACCACACTAATTCAATGCCAAGGTAGGCTTAGTTCTGCATTTTCTAGTCATATGAAATATTAACAATGCCCAAACTCCATATCTTGGCTATGGCCCTAAATGTTTTTCAGGCTTTTATTGGGAATATCTTTGTGTAAACTGCCCGAAGACGCACCTAAGAGCAAGTAGCTTATTATTTTCAGGAGGTGATAGTTCAACAACAAATAAAATAAAATGATATGATTTGAAAAGCGGCAGTATATATATACAATCGCCGTTTTAGTGCACAGTACCCTGTGTGGTTTATTGAGAGAAGAGCGTACCTAGTCACACTGAGTGCACTCTGCGTCACGTGACAAACCCGGAAGCGCAGCCACGTCGTCAGCAGAGGAAGCAGCAGGAAGACTATTCACTACACTGCATAACTGAACCTCTAGAAAAGAGAAAACAGTAAGTGGAATGAAAACGATTTTCTGCGCTAACAAGTAGAACTTTTATGTGATCGTTATGCTCTCTTTTCAATACAGGGCAAATCTCGAAATTGTGTGGCGTGTGTTAATGCAATTTTAGTCTAAAGTGAGTCTGTCACTGGCTCTGTCACTCAATGAATGGTGCAGTTTATTGAGTTTATCGGTTTAGTACTGTACAGATTGCTAATGTATTTTGGCTGTTACTGCAAACTTTGCCCCTTGCTTGTTCTTCTCCATTTTATGGGCAATTCTACTCAACGTTTCGTATTAAATAGGCATTTTTAACCTGAAGAAAAGTATCTTCCATAGTTTTAGTTAAGCTCTATGCATTTAACTGCCTAACTGACATGCCATTACATTGCTTTACTCGAAATGTACTTCAAACACCTTGCTTTTTGGTTGGCTCTTGGCAATCAAAACCCAAATTGGCTTCACCCATGAGCGATGGTAAAGGAGGAGGATTGTGAAAAGCTCATGGGTTAGCCCTTGTAATTTCTTTGCTATTTGGTTGAAATCCTTTCTCTGCCATTTTAATTTCTTGATCAACCATACACTTTTAGCATAGGGCACAATGTGATCATAACCTACACAGAGCTGGCACTCAAACTAAAACCACTGTTTTTGTTATATATTTCAGTAATGGCCCAGTTTCAGGAAGTATCCCAGAAGTCTACACTGCACCCTAAGCCTACTGGGTTGGTTCTGCAGTACGGTACCGCTGGTTTCAGAACCAATGCAAAACAACTGGACCACATCATGTTCCGGATGGGTCTTCTGGCCACACTCCGGTCCAAAAAGACCAAAGCCACCATCGGAGTTATGGTCACCGCATCACACAACCCAGAGGTGATAAAGGGTTTCAGATATATATTAAGTTCTTGCTTGAATAGGGTTTGCCTGATTCAGTTTGGATGCTGATTGTACTGTATGCTGTTATTTTAGACAAAGACCACAAGTTTTATTTTGGGTTACCTTTTCCAGCTGTAACCTTGTTTATTTTGGTCACATATTGTTGTTCAGGGACACAGCATGAGTTGCTGTTAATTTTCTGTTGATATTTTTATATGAAGGTTGTCTTGTATTGATTTATGTTCAGGCAGGCTAGGTGTTAGTTTTCTCTTTTCTCTCTCTATTCTTTCTTCTCTCTCTTCCTCCATGTCTCTCTTCCCTAAATCTCTCTTTCTCTTACACACCGTTTTTCTCATAGTCATTTTCATTATATTATTTTTAACCCTCAATCCTGCTTTTTTAGCACTTATCATAGATATTCACTCCATATACAACATTCTACTCAAAATACTCCCCCTCCGTCTCTTCTTGTCTCTCTTGGTATCTTTCCTTGTGTAGGAGGACAACGGGGTGAAGCTGATCGACCCTATGGGGGAGATGGTGACCCAGGCGTGGGAGGGCTATGCCACCCAGCTGGCCAATGCAGAGCAGGAAGATTTGCTCCATGCTGTGAAGGACATCATAGAGAGGGAGGCTATAAACTTGACCCAGGAAGCTAGCGTTTTCGTGGGCAAAGACACCAGGTACACGGTGTTGGACACATTTGTCAGACAGCTTTTACCTAATGCTTAAAAACAGTATTTTAGCAGGCTCTCTAGATTGCATAGATACACATGCCACCTGGGTAGCATTGCTACCAGTCTCTTTTTATGCCTGTTAGCATTACAAAGGTATTAATTCTGACCATTTTACTGTCTGCAGACGGGGAGAACAGCCAAATATTTATAGTCGAGATGGAAAGCATCAGGAACGGCTAAATTTTTAGAAATGTTTCACCACCCATCTTTAAAAAATATGGTTTGGACGAGAATGGAAAGGATGCGTGTGTGTATATCCTAGTGTGTGTATTTCCTGCTTAGCCCCACGCTGTGATGCTTTGCTTCATCCTTCACCTTCATGCCTCTGATGAAAAAGTTGCCAAATGATTACAACAGTTGGTATGATACAGAGCTACTGTGGACATTGTGATTTTCAAAAATGTGATCAAGCCAATTTCGTCTGGATGAAATGAATGCCTTTGAATGCCTTGCATTGCAATAGTGGTCCACACTTTTCCAACTCAAACACATAGCCAAACTCAGTATATGGGTTGACCTTTGATAAATTTACCATTTTAACAGTTTATGAGGAGCAGCTGTACCCATCACACACAATGTGTCCTCTAACTATAGGAGCAGTAGTGCCAGCCTGTCACAAGCAGTGTTGGATGGAGTGTCTGCTCTCGGTGGTCACAGCAAAGGCAAGTTAATCAAACCAGGATATCTTCATGTGATTACTTAACTGTTTGCTTATTTGCTCAGTTTTAATATAATTTTCATCTTGTCTCGTCTCTCTTCTTCTCTTCTTTTATTTCTGTCTGTCCTATCAGACTATGGCTTGGTGACAACGCCACAGCTCCACTACATGGTGTGCTGTCACAACACACAGGGTCGATATGGAGAGGCCACATTGGAGGGATACTACCGCAAACTTTCTCAAGCTTTCGTTGAACTCACCAAGAATGTAAGAAAATAGGGTGTGTGCGCTTGTGCATACATTCATGTATGTGTGATTGTTTTTCCACAAAGTGCTTTATATCATAAAATTGCATTGGATTTATCTATTCAACCATCTATACATACGTACATCTACCAATCACTCCTCTCTACTTCCCTCCACCAACCCATCCATCTTTTGCTGTCTGGTAGGCGCCTAACCGCACAGATGACCAGAAGCACCTATCTTTGGATGGTGCTAATGGTATCGGGGCTCTGAAGGTGCGTGAAATGGAGGGACACCTGAAGAGGGAGCTGCAGATATCCCTCTTCAACGATGGCACCAGTGGAAAGCTCAACCACCAATGTGGGGCCGACTATGTCAAAGTACAACAAAAAGCTCCCACAGGTGCGACTGAGCTTTCCAGACCTGAGATGGAGGTGTCAGTAGAACCAAAACTTCATCTTGTCTAAAAGGGTAGAGAGAGCTTAGACCCGTTCAGGTTTTCCATACACCAGGTAAGGAAGGCAAATAGGAATGAGAAAAGAAAGCAATAGATTTGATTGATGTAATAATAATAATAATGTCAGAGAAATACAGCTACACAAGCACGTGCCTGGGACTGGAAGAGATTCATTGTCTTGCTCAAGAGCCCTTCAGCAGGGCTGACGCTTGCTGACATGGGGGGATTGAACCCAGGTCCTCCGGGTGAATGGTAACACTGGGATTACAACATATGACAAACATGTTATGAAGCATATACTTTATGTTAGGGCAACTGGTATCACTGCCATTGCAAGGCTATCTAAGAATTGTATTAATGTCTTAAATAACTTTTGAAATAATCTATAACCGTGCATGGCTCCCCTCGAAATGTCTGATATCGATTTGATGACAACATGTCACATTGAGTGGTATCACTCACTGAGTTGAGTTAGTTGCTAATCTACTTCACATCACATCTAGATTCAATAGATTTATAGAGTCAGAAACACAGTAGATAAGATATAATGGCCTTTAAACTGTCTTATGTGAAGTCATAGATCCAATGCCTGACCACTTGGTGGAGATGTTTATCAACAGTTTGTTAAAATAATTGCTAGTGTTTTAGGTCCTAACCTCCAAATCACATTTTGCATTTACATTTACAATAAAGGCATTTAGCTGATGTTCTTATCCAGACAAACTTGCAATGAGTGCAACTAAAGAATAAACTCAAATTACGATATCTCGTAACATGACAAGCAGCCAATAGTGAGGAGTGCAATGGTGAGTGTCACAGCACCAATTATCATTTATTTTAGAGAAGTGTTGGATAAAGACATATGAGCAAGAGAGAAAAGGTAGAAAAGAGAGATGCTGTT
>OOFE01017837.1:0-11200 GCA_900323365.1 Monocentris japonica | reverse complement strand
CTTCTTGTTTTTGATCGCTTTCTAACAACCAGACTCTGGTATGGGCACGTTCAAATGATCAGTTGTGAAATCATAGCTCAAACTGTTGCCTAAACAAAAACATGATTCACTAAGTCCTAAAAATCGCAGACACTGTCACACTGCCCTCGAGTGAGAGCAAGACAAGCAAACCCCAAAATGAAGAGATATGGAAAACGTATCAACTTTTCTCTCACAAATGCGAGCTCATACAAATGTGGGGCTTTGGACATAATGACACACATATGGCACTTTACAATGTACATGTACACATACATGAGCAATTTTTGTGCAGTATTGCCACACATATCGACACACACTGTATTTGGCCTGTATTTACATTACATTTCAATAGACAAGACAAAGGAACAATTATGTCCCACACCCTGTCACAAACGGGCAAGAAAGCACATTCAAACTAACTTGATACACATATACACTCCTAGATAAACAAACTAATCATCATCCAGCTTGTGGGGGAGTTCTGTGTAACGTGTCTCTTTGACTGACCAGTCTGGTCCAGGCACAAGTGTAATCACAAATAGCAAATAATTCACTATGTAGTACCACCTACTGACTGCACTCCCACCAAAATTTATCAGAACAAGATACGTAGTCATTTCTCTGAATGCAATAGTATTAATTCCTCTTTAGTCGTTAGATTTTGAACTATAAATAAGACAAAACAGCTTTTCAGAGCCCCCTGAGGAGCTGTATTGCACGGAAGTTCTCCAGCCCTATGCATGTAGAGGAGGGGTGGGATAAACCCTGCAACCAAGGCAATATAGGTGGTACTAGATAGAGGCACATAAAGTTTCTCTGGTAAATAATGATACAAAACCATTAGAATGACAAAAGGGAAGTAAATGACAGCCGCATACACCGCCATCCTCTTTCTCTCCCGGCCCTCTTCTCCTGGACCGGGAGAAGTACCTGGAGAATCTCAGCACAACAGAACAGCTGCACCACAAAGCAGATGATGACCACACCAACGCACACAAAGTTAATAGCTGACAGCAGTATCAACATGAAGGTCACACAAGACACTACCAACACTACCAGCCAAGCAATTCCAGCTCCAGCCACTCGGTACCTCAGGGGCTTGGACCTCAGGAAGACCACGGGATGTACCGCTGCTACATAACGCTCCATACAGATACAGCTCATGAAAAGTGGACGCCCTGTAAACAGGAATCCTTTGGAAAATCTGACAGTGTTCTGTAGATATGTTTCTGGGATATTCATCGCTAATAATAATATGACATTTGACACGCAGATGGCAATCTCACAGATGGTCAGGTTGAGAGAAAACATTTCCGCAGTCTTATCTCCAGGTCCAGCCACTATCAACCACAGCACACAGGTGTTGGTGGGGTGACCAAGAATGAGATTGATGATGAATGGAATCTGGGAAGCTCCACTGTTGCTTAGATTAAATGGAAGGAGCTGTAATGTGTGATTTCCATCCATCTTGTCACATTTGGTCTGTAAAAAGAATCAGATTCAGAAAACCTCAGAATACAATGTCTATCTTGTTGCACGGGGAAGCAAGCAATAGGACTTTCCAAAAAATCAATTCCTTCAGTGACTGACAAAAATAAGGATGTGGTTCGGAAAGATTTTTCCTCATATACTCTGAGAGTGTTCATGCAGAGCAGCACCGTGACTCAATTAATTGATTTGACTGAAACGAATTAGCAAACATTTCAGATAAATAAGTGGGAAGCAGAAACTAAATTAGCAATAAATGCAGTTTTGTTTTCTGAAAAGACGCCAAACCTGTTTGTATGTTCTCCTCAGCGCTTTGAGACTCCAGTGGGAATGGAGACCCTTTTACAAATGGAAATACAGAGCGCATGAGATGCAAATGCATGGGTTGTATAGGTCCGTGAACCAATGGCAGGTTTCAAATGTCTACTCGTATAATATAAATGATGAAACGGTCAGATATGTTATCACAACATTTAAAAGAATTGTGGGATTTAGCTTAGTAATTCATTAATGTCTTGCGATGTTTAAAATTGTTTCAAATGTTATAAATGTGCATATGCACCATTACAGTACAGCATAGTATCTAGTAGTGGATAATAATAATAGAGTTACACATACAATCATTAAACATCAATCTTTACAAAACGTAACTTTGACACGAAATTATGAAAAAATTTACAATGATTAAAAAAATGATATCAATTACAATGATAAAACATAAATAAATTACAGTTTACCAGACCGTTGGAGGTACAGCAGAGACGGGACAAACCCCGCAGCATCAGTGATGGTGCAGCAAATATTAACGCATTGCGCAAACTGTTCCTCTGTTAAATAGAATCTCAAATACATTACAACAAGCTGAGGGAGATAGGCGAGGATAACTGATATGGTGACGATCAAAATGGTCCTAAAAGCCTTCAATTTCATGCTGTTCATCCCCTCTCTCTCCCTGTCGCCTTCTCCTGGACCAGGCTGTTTCAGGACCCAAAGAGTCACAACACAGCAGTACAGTTTCACCCCAAAGCAAACAATGACCTGGACCAAGCACACATAGTAATAGTTTGAACCCATAAACAGACTGGCCAAGCAGGACGCCAGTGTCACCAACCAAATGATTCCAGAAGAGGCGAGCCTGTACCTCAGTGGCTTATACCTCATGAAGATCACAGGTTTGACTACTGCCAAATAGCGCTCCAGACAGATACAGGCCAGGAGCAATGGACGACCTGTGATTATGAGCCCCAAGAAAAAGCTTTTAGCGTGGTTCAAAGAGTAGGAGGAAAAATATGCAACCAATCCTAAAATGCTGCGGAGGCAGATTAAGATTTCACAAATTGCCCGGTTGAGTGTGAAGAACTCCAATGCGATCAAATTTCCTGTTCTTGACGCTATCAGCTGCAGGATGTAGATATTGACAGGAAAACCAAGGATGAGGCTGATTACATTGGGTGCTATTTTGACAGCAGCATTGAGGAGCTTGTCACTGGAGTGGAGTAGGGGCAGCAAGGAGCAATTTCCAAGAGTGGCAAAGGAAGTATTCATTGTTGAGGTCTACAGAAAGAAACATAACCTCAGTCAGTAAGGATAGTCCACTGGTCAGTGTTTTGGATTGTGTATACCATATACCATCACCTGGAATCAGATTTCAGCTCAAATGACCTTCATATGTGTCTGGACAGACACACATTGTGTAGTTATTACTTTTCATGTGAAATAGCCCAGTGTCAGAGTACAAAACATCAAAGTGCAGCATCTCTACTTCAATTTTCAACCGACTTTTTGAGGAATCATTGTCTGTTTGCTTAGCAGAAATAGGTTGCTCTGTTTGATTCATGTCGGTTAGCAAGCAACAATGCTAAGATTTAACGTTATAACAAACGTGCTGTTTGTGTGAAACTTGCACTGTTGCAAGGTAACAAATGCTAACATGAATCTACTTGTTTTCCTCTATACAGTTTCAGTACAGTAAGGATTCCCAACATCATGACTCGACCATACTTAGCCTAATCAATGATCATTATAGATAAGTACAACAAAAAGGTCTGTGTGAGTGTGCCAGTGGATGTGAGCATGACTGAATGAGAGAAACACAGTTCCCCCAACAAAGGTGCCAGATCTCTTTCATCAATATTGGTAAAAGGAAGAGGAAAGCCAAGATTTGACAATCTAAATGTTGGCAATAACATCAAGATATTGAGGATGACAAAGTCAATGATTCAATTTCCCCTATTATGCAATGTTACTCTGTCATTATGTTCCTATAATTGTGTTTTAACCTCATAGGCACCATGTCATTTCACATCCACATATAAAAGGAACCAATACACCAATGTCAATCGCTCACTGTATAGTTCCCCCCCCATACATTTTATCATTTTATCTCTACACAAACAACAAAAACACAGATGATTGGTGAATAAAAACAAAACAAAACAGATATCTTAAAATTTTAAAGGACATTGCCAATGCCAAACCTGTTGTTGTCATCCTCTTGATTATATGTGCCTCTAGTGCCTTTGCTTAAATGCTCACCAATGGACTAAAACATTTTGCATGTCTAAAACTTTTGGTGCCGGTGGTACAGAGCTGGAATGCAAATACCCAACAGAGTGTAAAAGGGCCTTGAACTGGCATGATTGAATACTCTGTGGTCACACTGTCACTGGCCCAAGATGAGGTGGACAGCATGGGAGGCAGTAGCCATTATTAATGTCTGAGTAGTTCATATGCCCGGAGAAGAAAGACTGCAGACAGAGACAAAGTTGTTTCATATGGAATAGTTTGCCTCCCGTTGATTTGAAGAGCGCAATAAAACATATTACAAAATTCACAGAAGTAAAAAATGGTAATTGCTTAAATTGATAGAGCAGTTAATACAGCTTTTAAAAATATGCAGTATGAGAATGCCATGATGGAATTGATAATAATAATAACATGATAATAAAAAGTCTGAGTTGAAGATGACGACGACATGGCTGTATGAAAAATGGCTGCAGTGATGATCACATCAAGACTATTAAAATCTGTTTTCTTGCCACAATATCACATATTAATACTGCAGGTCAATGTGATCTATAGAACACAAAATGATACACTGCAACTTTTAAATTATTTGAACCAAATTACTTGAACTAAAGATGAACAATCAGCCAAAAGTACAGGTTCGTATATGATAACTTACCTGATACACATAAGTACTTTTTTTCTTTCCTTCTAGATAGTGGGGACCACAGGACATAGAAAGCCTTGAGTGGTGGCCATTTTAAAATGGTGCCGATGTTTGATGGAAATCCCCTTGCTTCAAGTAGAAAAAACAACACATACAACTAAAGGTTAAAGTAATAAAGTTTTTTTTGTAAATGTCATGAACATGGGGGCCAAGCAGGATCTGTAGGACCTCTTATCAGACTAGCCCACATCTGCCAAGCCTGCACCTGAAAGATTTTTACTTCAGAAGATCACTGCTCAGTAGCTCACCATACAGATGCAGTACAAGCACAACTACCCACAAAATCACTATCAGACCCAAGACAAAGTTGATGGGGAGAGCCAGGATGAGGTTTGTTTGCTTATTTGTCTGTCTGTCGGCAGGATATCTCAAAAACTCACAAATGGATGGATGGATCCATGAAATTTGAGGAAGAGATAAGCTTTGGCTTATGGAACAATCTTTTGGATTGTAGTTGTGATCCGAGCTATGGAACTAATGGTGACTTCAGTGAGACTTGATTCCAATTCCTAAGGGTATATTTGCTTATTTCTGTCTTCAGTTAAGTTTGGAAAAAATATCTTCTTTGACAACAAAAAAACTCTAGACACAAAAACTAGAAGGCACTCAGCCTGCCACGGAAATCCATTCATCAGTTTTTGAGATATCCTGCTGACAGACAGACAAACTAATTGGGGCGAAAAACATAGACATTATAGATATAAACCAATATTATAAAATAAAAACATAAAGTCAATATTAAATTGTAATACATTCCATGTTTGTTACATGTACAGCTGATGAGTCTAGTCGTATTGTTGGACATGAACTCCACCCTCACCTATATGTATACAATTACACAGTCAGTGGAAACCAAATGCTGGTAATCACCCAGAACCTACTTTGCAAATGCTGAAGCACTTAATTTTTCCTCAGTCACAAAGACAACACAACAAATAATGTAACATGCTATAGGTTTCCAAATAGTTACATCAGATAAATATAAGATAATACAAGACATGCGACAAATATGCTACAGCTTAAATTACTTTAGAAATCAAACATTTACTGTTTCCCTTCTAGTTTTTGTGTTGCCATAACTCCTTGTGGGGGCGGAATCTAGGGTGATAAGAATATCTATTGAACATACACTCCAAATACACTTCATGTTAGCCACAGTTATAAATATATATATTCTAGTAACCTTTAAAGGTGAATTGTGAAATAGAAAAGAAAGAAATAACTGTAATCCTAAACAAAAAGTTTTGTTTTTGATCATGTTATGGTCATGTAACATATAACCATTCAACATTCAAGTGACCTTTGATACTTATTTAAAGAGTTTCCTCTCAGGAGCCATTAATACAGATCCCCTTCCCTGTGAAGGTAGAGGACTGAACAAACCCAGTGATCACATATGAGGAGAAACTTCTAACTATAGCCAGGGGCGTTACTAGGATTGTGGGATATCAGGGGCTTCGCCCACAGACATAACATAAGCTAACCCTTGTAGAGGGGTGTGAGAGCATCCTCCCCCAGGGGAACATTTTGATTTTAAGTTGCTAAATACATCAAACTGGTGGAATCTGAGAGACTATATCACCTAGAAATGTTGTGGGGAAAAGGCAGAAAAATGAAATGACTAAAAGTACTTTAATGAAAAAGTCATGGTGTTTCAAGGGATCAAAGCTTATGTTTTAGAATACTGATCTTTCGACAGAATTGAGAACACACAATATTACATAAAAAATACAAACAATTGAACTGACCGTAATTGATAATTCTATAGGTGATGCCATTGGTCAGTTTCTACTCAGAATACTCAATTGTTAGCATCACTGGAATACAATGAAGGTTCACCAGAATGATAAAGAAAGTCTTTTTCTTTATGGTGTTCATCCCTCCTCCCTGTCCCCATCCCCATGCGCAGGTTGTTTCAAAGCTCTGAGAACAGCCAGGCAGCAGGAAAGCTTCTCAGACAACCATCTGGGCCAGTCAAGTCAAGTTTACTTATATAGCCCTTAATCACTGTTACGCTCTCAAAGGACTTCACAAACGCCCACATTATTAAACAAAAAATGAAAACAATTAATGAAACAAAAATGAAATGAAATCAACAACCCCCAACCTTTGACCCTCAGTGAGAACAAGGAAAACCTCCCATGAAAACCTCATCAGGAGATTTTTGGGGTTCCTGATGTACAGCAGCTGGACAAACAGTCATCACCATAATAACAAATGGAGGAACTAAGTCTCTTGTGATGAATACCTTTGTAAGTCCAAAAAGGGGTGATCACATTTAAAGGAATGTAATTAAATGATGCAACAAGGATCACTGAAGCGATCCTGAAAGCTTTGATATTTGTGTTTACTATCCCTTCTCTGTCCTCACCGCCTGGGCCAGAATTTCACAGTTTCACAGCTCTTGGAGCAGCAGCAGAACAGTTTCAAGGGGAAAAATAAAAATACAACAATCCAAGTAGTAGAAACAGAATGTTGTGTAGAAATCATACCTCAGGAAAACCACTGGAAGAACCACCGCTATAGCGCTCTAGACAGAAAAAGCACAAATTACTGTTGTGAAAGTGTACACTTTTCTGTAAGGTGCATGTGCATGGAAGTAAAATTGGATTACATTCAGTACCTCAGCCTTATAGAAAATGATCTCAGATAAAGCCAGAGCAAAAAACTACCCTGAAGATATCAGCCTCATGCTCCAGTAACTATCAGGGGGGAAACCAGGATCAAAACGACTACTGTAGAAAGCTGACACTGTGGTGTAACTGATGTAATCATCAGGGTGTCATGGGTGGGGGGGAGAGGGGAAAGAGCTGTTATGGCCATGCTCTCACTCTCAGTCCTCCGATCGCAAGCTGTGTCAAAACAAACAACACCGGTGTTTGTTAATTAAAAATGTTCACCAGCGAACACACGCCTGTTAAGCACATAATATAGAAAACATTGTATCTTCGGATGCTGTAAGAATATTAGAAACAATATTGGAAACCTGATTCAAATTTTGTAATTAAGGTAATGATTTAATATAATGAGTAAACTTCATTTGAAACAAAATCAAAACAGAAACAACAAAGGTGAACGTGAAGATTTCTAGCAGATAGTGTTGCATTGTTGATATTGTATCTTGACATAATCACGCTGTGCAAGTCTCCCAAAACAAGTGTTGCAGACGCTCTACAACCCAGAAGTACGACAGGAACCCAGAGAAATAATATGATACAGGTAGGAAGGGGGTGGTTTATTCTCTGCAGTGGTGTCAAAGAAAATTAGAGGAAAAAGGAAAATGGAGAAAAAAATGGAGCTTGACAGGATTTAAGGGGGAACGCCACATCAGGTTTAAGAATTCACATGCACATCAATTTGAAGAAATCACAGTATGCTATTGCAGCGACCTAGAACTGTCCAATCAGTATTTGTATAACATAAACATCTATTTCTCAAAGATAGAAACCAGGGAAGCAAGACTAATCAATCATGTCAGACAGATGTACAGTCTTAAGCTGCTCAAGTGACAATGAACGGGACTTTGTGGATTTTTTATATATATATGTATAATGTTATTCTAAATGTTTACATCCATACCAGCTTTACATTATAGTAAGATAAGCTTTTAGTTCTCAACCAGGAAATGTTCCCCCACTTCCAGAAAATCATCCTGGATACTGTCAGCTCCACTTTTGCTTTTTATTGTTGTCAATCCATGTTCACTAATGTATACTATATTGCCCTAGCATATAGGAATAACAGATTTCCTTTTGATTATATAGCCTACATTTAATGACTATGCCTAACACGCGTGCTTTGGATCAATGTCACTAAATCTTTACCTAGTCAAATGGACTTGGATGGCCGAAAGCATAGTAGCACTGAAGTTATCTTTCCATTGCAATTCAATGGGGCAAAAACAATATTAGTACTAGCATGCTTGTAGGAACCTTGCCTCTACAACGTTATTTGATAAATTGCAACCGGAGTACATTACTTCTTTCTCTAAAGTGACATCAACCCTCTCATACGACCAGAAGGACTTTCTGTTTGTGTTGACACAAACTCAAGGTTGTAACTGCTACTGAAAGTGAATGTACTTGAGTAAGGAAATACAAGAAATACCTGTTTAACAGCGTGTTTCTTTAATGATTGTGAAAGATAGATATTTCATTGGTTGGTGGTGGATGGAGAATAGATAGTAGGTCAGCAAACATGATGTCAACAACAATCTTTATTTGGTAAAACAAAGAAAAAACAACAAAATCTAACTATTTAAGTTTGAAGGAATGCACTGATTGCGATACAGTTAGAGAAACCATGCTTTATATGGGGGAAAAGTTCATTTAACATGTTTAAACTTGATGGTGTTTAATTGATTATTAAGCAAATAACATGTATCAGGCATGTGCCTATTTCTCAGGGGAAGGGGTGGACAAACCCTGTGACCACTAAGAAACAGTTGGCGAGAGTAAAGTAATAGTCATGCTGACTGGACATGTTTTGTCCAATCACCATGATGGGGAGACGAGTCAACACGCACATCATGTACAGTGGAAGGATCCAGAAAGCCTTTCTTCTGTCTATCTGTGTGTTCACTTCCCTCTCTCTGACTTTTCCTATCACTTGGGAAACTTGAGAATGGCGAAACAGCAATATGCTTATAGGAAAACAACATTTAGCGTGACGAAACAACCAAGTACTGTCCCATGTAAAAGTAATGCATTACGATCGGATAAGACTTCAACACGGCACCAACACATGCACCACCAACCAGACAAGCCCAGAACATGTACCCTGTAATTCAGAGGCTTAGACCTCAGGTATACCATAGAATAAACCACAGTCTGAAGACAGATGCAGCATTGGAAAAAGGTATGACTGATGCAAATGAATACTGTGGAGAACAGCCTCATGTGACAACGGCTCCACACACGACATAAAACTCAAGAAAAAAAACCCGAAGGCGGATAAGCTGTAGATGGTCTCAGAAGCAAGGCTGAGGGGGGAGAACTCTCCTCTCGGCTGCAGCTGCTATCTGCCACAGCACACAGATGTTGGTGGGAAGACCCAGAATGAGGTTAAGGGAGTAAGCAAGAGTGGAGAGGTGCTCGGCGGGTCGCATGTACTGCTCCGGGAAAGTTTCTGAAAGGGAGAAAGTTAAGTTGTTGCCTGAAGAGATGCTCATTTCGGCAGCCATTAAAATGTTCCTCAGGTTCTGTGATCTTCAGATTTACAGGCTTCCTGGAGGCAAGAGAAGAAGGAGAGAGCTCAACAGTCAGGGATCCCAGAGGCAAAACAACCAGAAAACAGTGTAATTGGATGAATCCCATTAGATGAGGATGTGTTCCACTCAACAACAGGAAAATCATTCATTGTAATTGCTACCATATTACAGATATCTCAGAGATGTTTTTCTTTCCGTCTTGGACCTTCGAGTCTCTAACCTTTATACACTGTAGTATATCATCTCTCAAGATGCCGCTAAAATTATTCATTCTGCACCAAATCGTGGAAAAGCAAAACTTTATTTCTATTCTGAAAAGGATGGATGCTGGTACAGTGTGTCTTGAGATGCATTTTATATTTGGGGTGTGCCGATGATACCCAGCTGATCGTGTCATTTCCCCCCTCTGACACACAAGTGGAGGCACGCAGCAATGTAGCTCAACCTGGACAAGACTGAGCTAGTGTTCCTCACGGGGAAGGGTTGTCCACCCCGAGACCTGGCCATCACCATTGACAATGCTGTGGTGACGTCAACTCGGACTGCGAGGAATCTGGGTATGACCCTGGACGACCAACTGTCGTTCTCGGCAAACATTGCATCAGTGACACGCTCCTGCAGATTCATACTCTACAACATCAGGAGGATTCACCCCTTCCTCACTGACGGGACGGTGCAGGTGCTCATCCAGGCTCTTGTCATCTCCCGCCTGGACTACTGCAACTTCCTTCTTGCTGGTGCCCTGGCGTCTGCCATCAGACCTCTAGAGCTTGTTCAGAAAGCTGCAGCTCGTCTGGTGTTCAGCAGCCCCAAGTTCTCCCACACAACTACCCTTCTTCGTTCTCTACACTGGCTCCCTGTAGCAATTCGCATCCAGTTCAAGACCCTGGTGCTAGCCTATAGGGCGGTAAAAGGAACAGCTCCTTCTTACCTCCAGGCTATGGCCAAGCCTTACACCCTGCCTGACCACTTCGAGGCAACTGGTTGCCCCGTCACTCAGAGGCCCCTGCGGACAATCTGCATGGTCATGGCTCTTCTCTGTCCTGGCCCCACAGTGGTGGAATGAACTCCCAACCGATGTCAGGACAGCAGAATCTCTGCCCATCTTGCGCCGCAGGCTGAAAACCCACCTCTTCAAGGAACACTACCCTGACCCTTCCTCTTAGCACTTGCTTATTTGTTTCACTTACTTGTCTTAGCACTAGCTTATATGTTTATATGCTTCACTTTTTTGTCTTAGCTCTTGTTTA
>OOFE01017835.1:23677-56403 GCA_900323365.1 Monocentris japonica | reverse complement strand
TCTTTGGTATTTAGTCTATAGTCTATAGTATATAGTATATAGTCTTTAGTCTATAGTATATAGTCTTTAGTCTATTATCTATAGTATATAGTCTATAGTCTTAAGTCTATAGTCTTTAGTCTATAGTCTATAGTATATAGTATATAGTCTTTAGTCTATAGTCCTTAGTCTATAGTCTATAGTCTATAGTCTTTAGTCTATAATCTATAGTCTATAGTCTATAGTCTATAGTATATAGTCTTTAGTCTTTAGTCTTTAGTCTATAATCTATAGTATATAGTCTTTAGTCTTTAGTCTATAATCTATAGTATATAGTCTATAGTCTATAGTATATAGTCTTTAGTCTATAGTCTATAGTCTTTAGTCTATAATCTATAGTATATAGTCTTTAGTCTTTAGTCTATAATCTATAATCTATAGTATATAGTCTATAGTCTTAAGTCTATAGTCTTTGGTATTAAGTCTATAGTCTATAGTTTGTAACAAGGATTGTTATGGTCAAACTTAAGGACCACTGACTGGATCTGGCCTGTCACAAATTCTGATGCTGCCCACATATGAGTGTGAAAGCTCAATTCATTCTGGTCCACCTAGTTGCAGGTTAGTGGGAAAACTAGTTTGAGTTGCCACATAGAGCACACTACAGGGTTTTTCATAGCTCAGAAAGAGGCTTAGGTGGTGCCTTAGGACGGCCGGTCTGGTTTGTCATCGTTGCCAACTTAACACCCAAACACCTTCTATTCCAATTTTATGATTTTATATACAGCAGTTTTTGGCATAGACTAAATAACACTGACCTAGCGGAGGCAATCCTGAGCTTTTTAAATCCAACATTTTTAATTTGTTCATGGCCATTTAATTTGCTCCCAGTGGCTGGGTTCTCTTACTTTGATTCCATGAAAGAAGATTGTCATTGCCTTCACAATTTCAAGTATTCCTTATGACAAGATTAGCCCAGATGGTTATGGTTATGATTAATATTTTGTTTTAGATGGAATCAGCCGTGTCTGGAAAGTGGGTGGTACATGTACATGGAAGTCACAGTGTCAAGTGACTTTCCTCAATATTCATATGATGAATGGACAAATAAATAAAAGTAATGGTATCAGTTTTTTTTCAGGAAACCTTGTGCTCAACGCATTGGCTAAGCTGATCGAGTAGCCGCTGTTGTGTTTCAGTTTGGTCATTGTATTTTCTCCTGATTGTGTAGGTAGCTTGCTACAAATACTCAGGAGGGTCTACTGGCTAGAAAGATCCCTGTCCATAACTTTAAAAATGTTCACTGGACACTTCTTTGGATTGGACACTTGGACTTTACTGTCATTCACCACTGTTTTCTTAAAAGGTTAAGGAGTCGGAAATTGTAGGCTTCTGTTTATCCATAACACCACTTCTCCTATATGTGCTTCACTTTAGCTCGCTCCACCTGCTCCTATTGGTTTCCTCTCCAGTCACTGCTGATAGAATGACTTGCGCCCTCTGTGGCTGGACGACTTCATTGCATCACAATTTACTCTTGCGCCTAAATAAAATAGGAACAAATTCAAATACATTTTTCAAAAGTTAAATTACATTTTAGTGGCCCACACAGACTTTACAATGCAGGAACAACCCTACACTATTGTGCCTTACACTCAGAAATTCTTTTTTGAATTTTCTACAAAGCTATTTGCAGTTGATGTGGAAAGCGTGCCAAAGCACCAGCAGATAGAGCTAGCTGAATTACAGCCCAGCAGCACACTGAAGGCCAAGATTGAATCTCTTGGAACAAGAGTTTCCATTTTCATTCCACACACAATGCCAGTGCTCCGCCCTCAGGCTGCCTCTGTGCTGAGCATGTTGGAAAGCATGTATTTGTGAGAATAAATGTTCTCCATGATGAAAAAATCAGGCCGCAGTTTCTGTCATACAAACAATTTTTCACCATTCTCAACCTAGTACTTTACTCTAAGGATTAATAAACTTTCATCAAAGTGTGTGGTGGGAGCCAATAGGCCAGACTTGTGGCTCAATACCATTGTGCTGCATTGCTGAGCATTATGCTTTTATTGAAGATGTTTCAAGCATATATGGTGAAAAGTGTTTTTTTATTGTTATTATTGTTATTGAAGGTTATTGAACAAGCTTCTCCGTACTAATATTAGGAATTCATCAAGACAATAGCAGACATGTAACCTTTTTCTCCTTTTATCCACATGGCTGTTAAATGTGGAGTAAGGTTTTAGCATGGCTGCATAAGATTGATACATGAAGCCAATTGCTGGAATTATTGCTCAAGTGATGTAGTTTTTCTTCTGGTGTGTTAAACAATAATTGCAAGCTGTAGATATCCTTCTTTATGTAACAGTATAGCTATGTTAATCTGCCTGTAAACAACTGGTATCTGGGAAATTTCTGTTAAGGACATCATATAAATAAGACAACAGTGCAATGGTGCTTGAATTTTTCCTCATTGTGAATGCTTCCCATTGACAGATAATTCACAATTTCTATGCATCTCACCCCCCCCCTCTCCCCATGTAACATGTGTGTTTTGGGAATAGACCTGATGTCAGCAGCCACAGCATTGTAATTACATCTGGACCTGATGTCATTGATGACCTTCTGGTCACCCTCATAGCCAGTAACGATCTCCCTCGGTAGCAGTCACAGCCGTGGCAGCAACTATAACCACCCACTGCCACATTGATTGAGTATTTGAATGCAATATGCTGAGGCTGCTTGTCTCTCATTTTATGTCTTCTCTCTTTTTGTTGTGTTGCAGTTGGAAAGACGTCTCTGATCACACGGTTCATGTATGACAGCTTTGACAACACATATCAGGTAGGTGCTACCGCCAGCACTGAGTGAAAATGTTGTCTCATGGTGTGCTGTGTGCCTATAACCCCATAGTGATCGAAGAGAAAATCCATTTTTAAGAAATGCGACTTCCAAGCAAAGTTTGTGGCTTGCATCTGGATGTATTAGGATGCCACATTTAATATTGGAATGTAGAGTCACAGCAGCACTGGTAAATAAGTGAAATAAGAAAATGAGTCATGGGGAAATTACTCTTATTGCATTCTTGTGTGTGTATCTATCAGGGGGGTGCTATAGCTGACATGGATGTTCAAACAGACACCTTCAAACTGAACAAGATCAAGAGCACTGTGGGCCCTCGGGCTATGACTATTTCTAGGCCCTGTTCTCCACTGCAGGCTAATCTCACTCCCCATCCTAAAACACAGGATATTGCTTATGCTGATACCATACTTACTGAGGTCTTTGCAGGCTTCTGCAGAAACATAAAGTTCTTTAATAAAACTATTATTGCTTTCTACAGCAAAAATGTAGCTGGTTATATAACAGAATGTAATTAAAAATAGATCTGACAAAGCCATTCCCGCCCACATATTTATATATTGTGTGTGTGTGTGTGTGTGTTTTCAATCTTTTGGTACACTGGAGGCCTTTATTGAGGGAACTGCGGTGTGTGACAAGCATAAGGAGGGTAGTTTTAGAAACATTAGACTCTTCCCTTTTCACTGAGCCTAATTGGGTGTATGATGACACTAAAGGTTGGGAGCCTGTAAGAGATAGCCTCATTGTTTTGTTCATTCATGTGACATTGTTGAATGTCACATGCATTTTATTTATTTTCTGGTTAACTAACATTTATTTTAGCGATATCATTTCTAGCTTAATGACTGATGTATTTGGCTGGGCCAGGTGGCGACCTGCCCAAGCAGTTTGTTTGTCCCCTGGTGGGCAAGGTCTGAAGATGTTAGACCTTTTGATTGCGCGTGTTTACTTGATGTACTAAGATGCCCATAATGCACTGCTGCTGCGTAACCTCCCTGGCCGTGCGTCACCTTCAGACCTGCGGATGACAAAGTGCCCGGTGCTAGTGATCTGATGTCAAGACTACAAATGTAAGTACACAATATTTATTTCACTATATGGTTTCTATGTCATCAACTATTATTAAAAAGCAAATAGTGCTATAAAAAAACAAATTCACATAATAAATTGTTATAATTTATTATGTGAATTTGTTTTTTTTTAGATTTTATATTTTGGACTCGTTCCTTCTTATATTTTTGACTTGTTTTTCTTCTAACTTACTTGGCAATAAACCCCCATTCTGATTCTGATTCTGATTCTAATAGTGCTGCTAGCTTGTTAGCTTGCTTGTGTAATTTACCACAGAGGTAAGCAACTAGCTAGCTTGCTTTGATTATGGTAGCTCACACTAGCTACTATAAGGTAGAGGTTGTGAACATGAAAGAAAAAATGTAGACATACAGTTACATGTATAACATTAATGCCTTACAACAATAACACAGTATATTGTCCGTTCATCCAGGGGCTGATGAGGAGCTTTGTGACTGTCCAGGCTCTGGGTTGTTTTGAAAGGATGGAGGCAGCGGTCCTCACCTGGATCTCACCTCTGGGCATCATTTGTCAGAGTGTATATGTATATGTATATGATCAAATCTGTCTATACGTGTATATAGATATATGTGTTTGTTGGGTTTAAGTTGTGTATACTTAATCTGATCATGTATTGTGGTCTTTTTATAAAAGTACATTTTGAAAAGCCTACAGTCTCTTAGCAAAATGTTGATTATATAAATCCTTATTTGTTTATTTTATGAGCCTAAATTGTACTTACTATGAATTCCTTATTAAACATTCTTTTGCATGATGCAGTTTCCCCCTCCTTTACTAACTGGGTAACCCGTCTCTCAGCTACGCACTCACCATGGATAAATCCCCTCTTACTTCTTAACATGGGCTCACTATCACCAGGAATGTGAGCTGATCAGTAAGAGAGTTGTTTTTGCTACATGTAGACATAATAGAGAACATTGTTCAGTTTTTATTCAATGAATTCTCATTCAACAACATTATCAATGTCCTTGGAGCTTCATCAGAAATGGTACAAAGCCAGTCCTCTCTGCTCTTCGATGTTCACACAAATGCTGATGCTGTGCTGTAATGAGATTTGGATGGCACATTGTGAGTGGATTAAATAGTTTGTTACAGCTCTGTGGCGCTGTGCTTTCACAATTGCCGCTGTATCCGCTTATATTTCTACATTCCTAAGTCATGAATGATTACAGAGCTAGACGTTCTACACTGACTGTTGAGGTTCATGTCTTTTGTGTTGTTAAGCTGCTGAATCTCCATGATGCACGAGTATGTCTCTTTAAACATCATCGCACCCATGAATTGCTATGGTAAGGGCTTATATTTGGGCAAGCTTGGCTGCGGACACGCAGCAGCTGGGGAGCAAAGTGAGCATGACAACTGTTTACCCAGCATCTTCTTCTCATACTCGGACAACTTCCGAGCGGTGGGAGAGCAAATGAATAAATACCTTGTGCAAGGAATTAGCATTAGTTGCCAGCAGAATGGAGTCGATGCTATATTCTGAAATCCATTGTTGGTCTACAGTATTTGTAAACACTTATTTGTCCAAATACATGTGGGCCATTGTTTGGATTTCATTCATAAATCTATTTGGATCCAATATCTTATAATATGTTCCAAAGTACTGTAGTGAGATGAACTGCTTCACAAGAGGCCAATAATGGATAGTAAATGGGACGCAATTGTTTTGAGTGTAGCGCACTCATAAGTATCACAACCTTTAGTGAATGTGGGCTTCTGTGGTTTTCTGCGGCCTGTCTTGCTCCAAGGGCACTGCTGTATCTCAGTCTGAATGCAGCTGGATAAATTATGCCTGTGAAATCCAACAGCTGTCAAAGTGAGCACTAAGAGCAGCCAGTCTGAGGAGCACGGGAAAACATGGTTTTCTAGGCAAATGGCCTCCTTCACTGGCCTACTGGTGATGAGGGCCGGAGACAGAAAGCTCTCTTCACCCTCTATTCTCATCCTCCCATTTTAACTGGACAGATAGGATGTGCCTATTTATTAATCTCTCAATATGTTTTATGACTTTTAATGTCAATCTCTGGCCCATGTTAACAGCCTGTGTACCAAATCATAATAGCCACCTGCAAGGATATTTTAGTCTAAAACAAAGCCATTTATAGATACCACTTAACCCTGGCCCCAGAAAACAGCACTCTTCCCTTCTCACAGTCAGCTCTTTGTTATTTCAGATAGTGGATTAATGGTTTTGTTATGGATGCCATAGACTGTGCTTTGTAGCCATAGATCAATGCCAAAGCTGAGTCTCTCTCTCTCTCTCTCTCGCTCTCTGTGTGCATGTGTGTGTGTGTGTGTGTGTCCTGTCCCCCAGTCCCCAGTGTCTTAATGTCATTTCTTCTTGGTGGCTGGCTCAGTGACAGGTGAGGCTGTAAATAATTTCACACAGGCTTTTTTCCAGTTCAATTCCTGAGCTTTGAGTAGTAATTAAAATGCTGTGTGCATCACCTCTTTTATAGTGTTTATGCTGCTGCTCAGAGAGGGAATGGATTCTAGATTTGCCCAATAATGGTGGAGAGATAAGTGTGGGTATACAGAGAATATCTCTCTGATCTGAGGACAAATGAGTAGATATATGAAGTTCTGATTTTCACTGAGCTACATATCATAGCGTGTTATTGCTTTCATCTAAACCTCTAGCCTCTGGTTAGGTGTATTTGGAAAGATCCAGTTTGACCTTATGAAGGAAGAGCGGCAGTATATTTTGAGGCCAAGAGCCATTAGAAAGATGAAACCGAGCATGGTTGTGGCTCTTGTCAGCAGGAGGATGGGAGTGAGCTGAGCCAGATCTATTGGCTCTAAAGCAGCAGACTCCCATCAAGCAGCCACCCAGCCGAGAGAGACAGAGGCAGGCGTCCTTACTGCCTGGCAGCACATGCTAAAGGGCTCAGAGGCCTCCAGAGGCAGAAAGCTTTTGTCAGCTACGGAGGAGCTGTCAGTCAGGCCTGGCCACTAGGCTGTGACGGCATCAGGCCACAGCTCTGGAGATGTCTGTCTGCTGTACCCAAATACTCCTCTACTTGGAGTACCTGTTAATCAGTAGACTTGAAAATGGTTTAGTAGGCAAACACTTCTCCAACATCACTTTAATTTGAATTCCAAGATGTGATATTTATTACCACTTTTGAGTGGAAGAGGAAGAAACATTGATTAGTTTCATAGAGATGGTCTATCTTTATTTTATATAAATATCCTTCTTTACCTTTTGTTGTCTAACCTACCCCTCTACTCTTTACTGTAACGATCCAATCTCCCATCAGGGATCACTAGTTTATCTTGTATTATATTATTACAGTGTTAAAGGATTAAAATCTACCCATAATGCTGTGTGACATGAGTGATGTGAGTTAAATTGACCAATTATAGATGTGCGTTGGCACTACTCATCACTATGGTTCAAATTAGTATGGTGAAATTATGCTCTGCATGTTCTGCCAAATTCAGCCTGCTGTGAGACATTCTGTCTGTTGAAGGAGCCATTGACAGATCCACACCGTCTTAAGATCCATGGTTTGGTCACAAGTGAATCATAAGTACCACCTCTTATCTCTCACGTCTGGCTGGGACTGAACTACACTCTCTGTCCAGTACCACAAAGGTGGGTTGGTTGAGAGCGATGACTGTAGGTACCCAGTTGTATACTGGATGTTGACTCACTAGAGATTGATTGGAAGACAAACCCATTGGATTACAAGATTGTCACAGAATTATCAGAGAAGCCATCCTGAAGAGCTTTATTGATCCTTACTGCTGCTGTCACCACATAGCCACTAATATCCTTTCCCCTGACCTTTTCTGAAAGACCCAATACATCACTACAGTATGGTTCCCCCTGCTGAAACACTGTCATCCCACTACTGCCTTTGTGAATTGATTCATTGACATTGGATTGAATTGTATATTGAGTTTTGCTGGGTTGTGAGTGTTCCAAAATTCCCATTTGCAAACTCAAACTTCTGAAGATTCAGTATAAATGTACCCGATATATTGACATCATTTATCTCGACATGGCCAAATAATATGGATTTCCCATCTGTCAGTGCAGTAGTGTTACTAGGTTAGTAGTTACCAGACAGTGCCAGTGCCAGTTGAAGCGCTACCTTTGAGCACATACTCGGGCACTGTCACTCTAAATCAGAAGTCTTTTTGATATTTTTAGTATACCAACCTCTGCTCTCTCTTGCTTTTCGTCTGATTTCCTTTAAGACACCTACTTAGACACCATGTCAGCATGTTCACATTTATTTTGTCCTTTTTGCCAACCACTATTCCTGCTTCCAGCATCTGTTTTGATGGAAAATCAGCCATAGCCATCACAGTGGTTTAGTGCAGTGGATTTACTGTGATTTACCAAGAACCTCTCTCCACACTACAATGGGCCACAAGCCCATTTTTTTCCCTTTTACCCAACAAGAGAAACACCCACACCCAACACACACGACAGTACACAAGGGCAGATGTGGGTCAAATATTATATATATAACTGCTTATATAACTGCTTGGAGTACCAGATAGGAGAGGTTTACAGTATCAGAATAATTGAGAGTATCATAAAGAAGTATACTTGACTTTCTTTGATTCTGTTATTGTCTAAACATTCCACATAAACACGATATATAATTCTGTTTGCATAGTGCTTCTATATACACAGTATATATATATATGTATATATATATATATACATCTCAAAGAAAAAATCTCAAAGAAAAAACACCTACAATTAATAGCAAATACTATTTGTGCCAGATTTGCTGCAGAGCTGCTGTTTGTAATCCCAAGGCCCAGGACAAAACTTTGCCTGGCAGCCAAGAACATGGGGCAGATAATCATTCTTACTGATACAATTGCTTGCTGGCTGGTTGTGAGTGGTTTCCTGGCATTTTCATTCACCATGACTTGACTGTAGTGGATGCTGTTTGCATCATTTGAATTATGCATGGCCAGCTGACTGTAGTGTTGTTGATTCCAATACTCCAATACATGATGGAGTCTCCAGCTCCAGCAAGACATAGCATTACATTTCATAACTGTGTGTCAAGATGTCTTCAGACATTGAAAATTGAAAAAACATATTTCACATGTCGTGAAAAACTATATCCAAGCCCACTATATCTGAGTTAAAATGTCAAAACTTTAACTACTTCTAAATAAAAACAAATGAAAACTATTATTTCAATCAAATCACCTTGCTCTTTTTTGAAAAATCTTCTTTCCCCCTAGCCATTGGCAGCGTTGGCCAGGAAGTCATGGTCTGCATTCCAATGATGTGTGCTAGTTAATAATTAAAGGGAATATTATTAATTTCTCTGGCTTCTTCTTCTTCTTCTCTAATCTGTTCATGTATAGCTGTCTGTGTGGGATTCTATGTTTAAACCAGGGGCCAGGAGGAGCCCACAGCACCTCTGCCATAAAACTGTGCTTTTAACCTCATTGAATCTCATACTTTTGTCATCTCAGTAGTATTACTCTAGATTACTGTAGTTTTCAAAGTTTTCTCAGGCAACCCAAATTTTCAAATGACTTTTTTCTCACAATGTGAAAGGAATTTTTGGGGTAATCTAATCTAATTAGATCAAATTCGACAACCTCTAGCATACAGTGATGTTTTCAGATTACTGTGGATTCCAGTGCCATATGACGGCATATACCTAATACTACCTTTTGAAGATAATTCTTCCAGAACAATTTGGGGACTCATTTTGAGGTTCCTGTGACCCACCTTTGAGTCTCCAGACACAGATAGGAATTATATTTTTTCTTGTGCTTGTTGTTCTGACTGAGCAAGAGGAAGAGTATGACTGATGTCCTGTTCTTCATGCCAGACTCTAGTCCACTGCAGTGGCTGGCATTGCCAGGGAAACGAGTGCGTGAACAAGCTGCTGATGCCCAGTTCTGTCAAAGTGGGCAGTGGGCACCCTGCTGAACTGTCCATACTAGACACACCAAGATATACACTCACTCACTCACTCACTCACTCACTCACTCACTCACTCACTCACTCAATCATTCAGTCACATACTCACTACTGCCAATGACTTCTGAATGTTTTGTTTGTAGTTTTAAGTTTTTTAGTTCTCCAGTTTTTAAGAGATTTTAAATTGGTGTGTAAATTCAGTCTATGACTACAAAACACTAATAAAACCAAGCAAAATACATCTTTGTAACTGTGTGATAACTCATGTCCAAAGCTGGAAAGTTACTAAACTAACTAACTGTCAAGTGTTGTAATGTACCGGGCGTTTCTTTATTTGTACAGGATATGCCGTTTAACCTTGATTTCCAGGTCTTGATTTGTCAGAGCCAGAGCACCTCATGATTTCATGGCATGCGGCAAAGGGGAAAGTCATGAGCTTGGCTGTGGAAAGTAAACATCCCTTGAAGAGGGAACACAATGCCATCTGCCTTGTGACACACTGAGGGAATGAGTAGATCACTGTTATACACGGCTACTGTCCAGAAACTGTATATTTTAAGAGTACACTTATTCTCTTTCATGTTAAAGGGAAATATTTACAAAATGTTAGCACACATAGGTTATCTAGAATAAGTGCATTTTACAAAGAACAGGCAATTAACAAACAACTTGCTTATCCACCAAAAGACGCCCGAGAGCTGTAGGCTGTGTGCAAGCAATGGCAAGCACACACTAGCTCTGTCATTCCAAAGTGGACTGACCCTATCCCACTTGAGCTCATCCATTCTTGGTTGATCAATCTAATCAATCTAATCTGTAGAGATTAGATTGATCAACCAAGAATGGATGAGCTCAAGTGGGATAGGGTCAGTCCACTTGAGCTCATCCATTCTTGGTTGATCAATCTAATCTCTACTATTTATATATTTTATTGTTTCAATGTGAGAGCCTATTTTGATTTGCTGTTGTATCCAGGGAACACTTGCGTATGAGAATTTCACTTGTATGGATTGCATCTTATATGAATGTGATATACCAAGAGGTCAGAATTTGTGCGATTACGATGTTGAGGCCCGTCCTTTGTACTTCCCTCCCAGGGTGTGGGCCCAGTGGGGGGGATACTGGCCTTCACTTGGCTGTGAGATTATACAGATTGCATAGAAAGGGAATCACTGCAGGTGTGGAATCTGCCAACTCAGTTCCATAGTAAATGCTCCGTCCTCTGCTTTTTCTTTTTTCTGACAATGACGTTGATCCATGTATATCCTCTTTCCTTATACTAGGCCACAATTGGAATTGACTTCCTGTCGAAAACCATGTATTTGGAAGACCGAACGGTAAGAACCTCAGTTACAGCCGCGTAATATCATGGCAAAGATGTAAAGTGTTTGTAATATGATGCTGTAAAGTGCCTCTCCAATGTCAACAGTACAACTCCTCATCTCAGATAGAAACCATTAAACACATACAAACAGATACAGGATTTTAGGTACCTACAATATCTTGTATGCATTCAGATGTTACCCAACGGTACTGGTGAACAGCAGGTCCCCTCTCTACCTTATGATATATACATTTATACAATCAAACCTGTGTGCATGTCTGTTTATTTCCTTGGGAAGTGTCAGCCTGCGGAGTCTACTTATATAAATGTCTGAGTGTGAACCTTGCTGTGGGTGCATGCACACGTGCACGTATCTGATTGTGTATGTTTGCGTATGAATAAAAGATGTACCTGTGTGTGTGTCTGAGAGGGAGCCAAACTGTCTCCAGGCTCTCTGAAGTAGCTAAATAATCTCATCCTGCTCAGCCTTGTCCCTCTGAACTCCAGGTGAGGTTGCAGCTATGGGACACAGCGGGACAAGAGCGCTTCAGGAGCCTCATTCCCAGTTATATACGGGACTCCACTGTGGCTGTGGTGGTCTACGACATTACAAGTGAGTGTCTCTCACACAGTATGCAATTTTTGACTTTCACACACGCATACACATGTCACGTCTACACTCATTCTCAATCATTCTCTCTCCCTGTCTTTCATACAGACATACGCCTGCTTTATCTTTTTTGATCCACTTACTGTGTCGCCCTTTTTTTTCCACACCAGCCAATATTCACCTATTGTCATACTCCAAGTTCCTATGCAGGCTAATGAGCCAGCTGTGCTCTCTATTTTCCCTGTGTTACTGTCATTGTAGGTAGCCAGAGATAATGTCCTCCTTTCTTCCCTGTCACTTTAAAGGGCCTTGGGGCATAAAGAGACTTATCGCATTGCCACTCAAATTCTATTAGGGAGAAATAACCACACATAACCTAACACACTTTTAAGACCTTTTTTAGTTCCTTAAAAGCCTTTTGAATATGTTGGTTAGGATTAGGGTTGTTGGTTTAGTTTGCTTGGTGGCTGTTATGGCTCTTTCAGTGGTCCCCCTTTCAGCAAAATGATGTGGTTCAGCCAGCTACAGTATAACAGAATAACAAAAGCTCCACAGCCAGCATGCTATAGTATTCAGAGGTTATCCTTGCTCAACCACAGTACTGCTGAAACCATGTAGATCAGACCCTCAGGTTTTATGGAGCTTGTTTTTCATTTTTCATGATAAAAAGTGACATTTTCACAAATCATCTCAAATGGCTTAACACATGAATATGTATTCACTATGTATTTAATATGTGTTTTATATGAAAGAACGGAGGCACTTTAGCATCATTGCCCCCGGGAGATGAATTATATACCTGATTTTATGGAAAAACATGGTTGCTGTCCCACAGGACCATGTTCTCTTTTCACCTTGAAAACTGATGTGGGGTCTCTCTCATCAAATCCCTAGCCCAAGAATACGATAGGACCCTTGGTCTGCATGCCAACAAGCCTTCATGCTCAATGAACGTGGCAAGGTCAAATGGGTTTATTAAGAACGTCATTCTACAGAGCTTGGATTGTATAAAACACGATGGATGTGTAATTCCAATACTAAATACATCTTATAGAACTTGAGGTCAGGTAGCATGTAATGTGTCAAAGTAGCACATGTAGGACTTGTTCTAAATACATCATTCTCAAGTTAATTGTAGTAATGACCATTAGTACCATGTCCTACAGCCTGTCTGAGTCACTTTATACCAACGTATTTAACGATTTCCCCTCCCAGCTGCTTTTGATGCATAACCTAATGTACAGGAAGGGATCAACTGGAACACTTAGTGGAAGTGGAATCAGAACAATTAGTCCACATGAAAACACAAAGCATATCACTTTGGCTACTGTTTGTAAATCCCAATGAAGCGTTATTAGTGAGAGCAGTGAGAGCAGTGACATCACAATGAATGTCACGTACAAGCAGCATCTTTAATTTGATTCAGTTTTGTCTCTGCTCTTTCTCAACAGATGTTAATTCATTCCAGCAGACATCAAAATGGATTGATGATGTGAGAACGGAGAGAGGAAGTGATGTCATCATTATGCTTGTGGGCAATAAAACAGACCTGGCAGATAAGAGGTATGTAGTTATGCCTCATACCTCTGAACCTCTGTTCCTACATCACAATTTCCCTTTTAGTAAACACTTCTTGAGTTTTGTTTTTTTTTTATATCAGAGGAGCATTTTTGTCAGAACCGTTGCTGTGAAATGCCTTTGGGGAAACATTTCAGTGACTTAGTACCTGGTGACACCTGAACAATTTTTGCAGTGAAAGGGAAGTTTTCTCTTGTTCTTTTTTGTCTATATATAACTGGTTACATAGATGTAGCAAAGAGAAGGTAAGAAAGTGCTGATGGGAGAAGAGGTTGAATAAAGTTGGACAGACTTTATGGACAGACCCCCCCCCAGTTTGCCACAACAGGGTAAAAAGGAAATGAAGCAGAGGGATAGAGTAGAGATAGAGTAGTAGAATACTTGAAAAAAGAGCAAAGTGAAGCAGAAACATAACTGACCTGGTGCCAAATGTATTAACAATGCATACGCACAAAAACTGTGCTTGCACTGCTTTCAATTAAAATTCATGGGATGCCATAGACTTGAGATAGAAAATGATCAATGATAAATGATAAAAATGAAACATGACGATGGCCACCCTGTTGCTTATGTAATCTACATGGTGACTACAGTCCCTCTGATGATTCTGCATGCCATTTGTTTCTTTTTGGTTTAAATGTCTCATGCCTCACACCCTCTAATACCCCTTTCACATACAAATCCCAGGGCTTACATGGGTTATTGAAACATGGGCCATTCCCACGTTGAACCCATTCAGACCACGCTATTGTAACAGGTTTATCTCAGGTCATCGACCATACAGACCAGACCGCACAAGACCCGTATCACCATATTTACATCACGGGAGTACGCTACTGTACGTCACTGCTGTGCTCCCATCAGTATTGCAAGTATTCAATAGAGTAGTTTCACAAATACTTTCTCAAAATACATCTGTCCCTATGAGGAAGCATGCAGAAATTATAAATAAACCAATTTAATTTTGATTGTCAACATTATTTGTACAGTAACAATAGCATTTACAGCATTGTTAACAGGGTTAGGGATATACCTTGTGCTGCAGAACAAATTCCCATAGGCATGCTTGCGACCCAACAAGTCGCAAGCATGCCATCTGTTTTCCACAATGTATTGTGGTGCATTTTCAAGATCTTGTATGTAAGATAGACTGAATAAAGTACTGTAGGGTAACTGGTTAATAATCTAAAATCTAGGACCTAGGTTTTGTTTTGTCTAAATATGTTTTGCTAGATGATCCTTCATTAATCCACAGACTTAGGATGGGTGCCAAGCGAAATTCTTTTGACTGTTTAAGAGTCTTTTGAGAGAGAAAAAGTCTGCTGAAAACTAGTGAGCCTTTCTCTTATAATTTATGGTCAATCTGTCTTTCCTAGAATTCAGTTGGGTTTTAATAGGGTCTGGAAGTTAATCCACAAGTAAATGTTCCTTGATAAAGAAGGAAAGGCTCTTACTAAACCCATTAGCATCACCTCAACATCCATTCAGCACTATCCTAATGCTAATTTGACTCTCAATAGAAGTAAATCAACCCTTTGTATATGAGCTTGACAGGTTTTGCTCTGATCCATGCGGAAAAATTTAAACAGCATTTTTCTGCTGCTTACATTTCCCTGCGGCATTTCTCTACTGATATTCCTGTCATCCTCTGTCTTAACCCACACTGGTGGAACTTTGTTGAAACTCTGAATTGTAAAAATCTTTTTCCACCTCTCCTTTTCAGCATTTATTCCAACTGAAATCATGGTTAGTGACACGTCTCAGCCAATGTGGTTGGGGATGTCACTGAGCAGTTATTACAGTTCTACATGATGTTGAAAATAATTATAATTTAATTGCACCATGTTGTGTGTGTAGTGCTATTAAATCAGCTAAGTGGCCCCAGTGATGCTTCAGGACGGAGGTTCAATGGTTAAATGGGACTGAAGCTATTTTATTTGGATACATGAACTAACAAATTGAACTGTGGGTCCAAGCGTGTCCTCTTTATGTCAGTGTCTGTATGCACATGTTCTGTAATGTTATATTCTGTAATGAAATGACTCGGTCACATGATCTGCCATCAATGTGAATAATCTCACTGTTATAAACAGGTGAGGCTGTGGGTCTTTATGGTAGAAAGTCATCCAACCTCTGAATATGAGTGAATGGATGCTGTATTACACTTTAAAGCAGAGGCATGAATCTGACATGGATGCACTGTGTTTTCCTGTTTTGTCTCTGTGACAAACTGAATGGAATCTATTTATAGGCGGCTGTGTGTAGCTGGAACTTTGAAAACCATTTTAAAATAAGACAATGCACTATTATATCTTCCCTTTAATAACACTGACACCTTTTACCCTTCCTTTGGGATGTTTTTGACAGACACAGATTCAGCCTCATGTGGTGCAACATGATCATTTGTTTAGGGCAGTGGGTGATATCCGACGGGTCTTGACACCTTGAGATGATTTATGTAATATGAAAAAATATATCACAGATTTATTGTAATGTTTTTTAATCTTTGTGATACATTCTTTTCTCTTGATAAATGAGGAATATTTGCACACCTTGAGGCTTATTCCAATAACTGGCCAAGTAAAATCAGCATTTGGTGTCAAAAGCCACCACCATAATTAGGCATCACTTCATTCTCAGAGGTCCTCAGCCAAACCACTGGCCTACTGAAGTTGGTTTTAAATGATATAGTAGAATGACAGCCTACACTTGCAGAAACTTTCAGATTATAAAATTGAGTTCATATTATGATAATAGTAGAGCTCCCTTAGTTGTATCTACTGTTGAAGGAAATAAGTGCATCACCGCATTAAGTGAGAGTTTTACCAGGACAGAAGCAGTCAGCCTCCAGATGCTCTGCTAGTGTGCATGAATGTTGCTACGAAGCCACATATTGGGCTTCCCGCATGTTTCCAAACACACATAGGATTTGAACGTACCAACGAACAAATTCAGATACGAACAAAATGATGAATCAGACTATGTTCGTAGAAACGTTCGTACGAACGCTTTACGATCAAATCTGATCGTGGCCCATTTACATTATGCAATTGACTTGCCAACTGCCTGTCTGATGATGAATAAGCCTCAGTGTTGTTTAAGTTGGAACTCAGAGGCATGCATCCAGAAATAGCCACAACACTGGTGTTGTTATGTAAATACATCTCTAGTGCTGTGCTTTTGTTCTTGCTGTGGAAACTTCTTTTCTTTTCTCACGAAGGCTGAATTTCTCTTTCTTCTGTACTATTTATGCTTAGGTAGGGTTATTTAATGGGGGGGGGGCAGTTAAATTTGATGTTTGTGTTTTTGATGTGTTGGATGACAGAATACCTTGACGATGTGCATGTCCTTAGACAAGCAACAACTTAGAAAGTGAGTTCAGAGTTAGGAAGTGGTAGTTCTGGGTTAGTAAACGGCTGAGATTATTTTTTTGCTGAGCGGAACAAAGGAGCCAGACTGGTTACATCATGGTTTTTCCCAGAAGACCAGTGACTGGGTGATTTAGGACTTGGCTGGCTTTACGGGCTGTGTACTGAGCAGGACTGCACTGATCTTTATGTTATATTAATGGACACCTGACACAATCTCTGTTTCCGAGGAAGCCAAACACTGACTGCCAAATTCATTAAAATGTCATTAAAATGAGCTGTTATTAATTTCTCATAATGTAATTAATCATTTTCACTCATCAGCTAATTAAGTCTGGTGTTTCCTTACAAGCCTAGAATAACACAGGAGGCTCAGCCGCAAGCAGTGTGGTTGACTGTGATAATATAACAACTCATATGTTCAACTTCTTTGTTAGGGCTATACCGCAATGTAATGTGATCTGTAATTCATTATGCTTCAGTGGCGTGATGATAATTCACTCCTCCATTCTCAGGCAAATCACAATTGAGGAAGGTGAACAGAGGGCTAAGGAGCTGAGTGTCATGTTCATTGAGACCAGTGCCAAGACAGGCTACAACGTCAAACAGGTGAGTGAGCCTCTCTTCATAGGAAGTTGGCTTGAGAGAGCTGCTTTGACAGGCTGCTTTGAGTAGGCTGCTGGAGACACATGAGCCTCCTTCCTTAATGCAGAATCACAAACCGTTCTGTCTACTGTACATCGCACCGCTGACAGATACAGTCATGGAAATATTCCTGTAGATAATGATAGTGGTAATTTTTTTACTGCATGCTCAAAGCTCCATTAGTGTTTTTTATTCACCAGCATTTCAGCAGGCAAGCTGTCTTCATCATTGTCATCTGATGAAAACAGCTTGCCTGTTAAAGCATTGGTGAATAAAAATCACTAATGGAGCTTTGAGTGTGTGGTATTCGTTTCTATGTAAGGCCATACCATAATACCAGCACCTGACCAAGATTGTGTTGTGTGTTTATTCATTACTTTACTGAGGATTTTTTTTTAACATCTATAAGTTTAATTAATCAGTCTAGTGTCTAAAGTTAGGACTGAGGGATTTTAGGGTTGCAGATGCAATGAGTTAACAAAGCTAATCTTTCTTTAAACAGATCTTTGTTTGAAAACAATGCCTGCTTGTTAACTTAATAATAAGTTGTGAGATGAAGGCAAGCTGCAGTGAATAACAGCTGTAACAGCAGAGCTATATTGTGTCTGTCAGTGAATGGCGTTGCTGGCAGGCCCTTCTCCAACCCCATAGCGATGCAAACAGAGGGGCTCATTCTTCACTTTATTTAAGGACTGTGGATACTAATAGGAAAATGCAAAGATGAAAAACAAAGGTCACAGTCTTGACTCCAAAGGCTCCATTGTTCACAGTTTGGCTGTGTCATCGCCATACACTGAGGTGTTGTACATGGCAAGGGAGTAATTTGAACTGTTAGGCATGAATTTCACCATTATTTATGAGGATTAATGAGCAATATAGCAAGCCTATATACCCTATTGACTTGTTTTGTTTACTTGGAAGATTTCTGCTGACACTGTAACAAACAGGAAAAATGTTTTTTCCCTTCAGACTTTGTCATAGAAAGAAATAATAGGATATACCAAAAGATGTGTACACAACCTTTGAGGGTTGTGTATTATCTTAAATGAATGTTATCAAAAAAGTTACAGTCAAGAATTACATTGTCTCTGCTTTTTCATATGCTTCCTGCTCCATATATTCGGGGACAAACTGGTCAACTTTATGATCCAAAATGAAATTAACAAGGCCTGGAACTGCACAGTTTCGTATCAGAGGAAATTGGCTCAGGGATTAGAGACTGTTAGAGAATGTCGTCTTTTTGATGATCTCCAGTTGGAAACCACCAAGAATGGAGGGTAACTGACCAATGATTTATAACAGTGTCCCTTGTAATACTGGATTTTAATTGCTAGTACCTTACTTGATTGTTTCAACCAAAGAAAAATATATTAATATGGCTATTTTGATAGTAATCCTGAAGCACCATGATGTGACATTTGTTTTGGCCACACTCCATGTTGTAACCTTTACCAGCATCAGCTGATCTGTCACCTTCTCCAAGCCTGCTGGGAGTTGGCTGCTCCTTATGGTCCTCATGGGCAACACTGCACTAGCCAGAGCCAGTGACAGGCAGGGGGCCTCTAGAAAGCAGTTTACCACCCATAATAGACCATCCTTCTTCTGTCTGTAATGTTGCTGATATAATGCAATGGACTTGAATGCAGTGAGATGGGCACCTGCTAACCATACTAACCATACACTAGTAACTGTTAGTTGGCTGACACATGCAAACTCATTGCTAGCTGCAGCACCAATTGTTTTTCAGCAATAGGAAAAAGATTTAGCAGTACCAACGTGTGATTGGTTGCCGATGGATGTTGCACAAAGAGGTGGTCAACTTTCCCTTGCTAACAGACAATGGGTCCTGAGATAAATAGAAAGTGAGATATGCTGCTTGTTGAAACCTCCTGGAATTTCAGACCAAAGACATTCAGAGCTTGTATCCTGACCCTCTTTGGAAAGCTGGAATTACTTTGGCCTGTCTCATTAGTCCAACGAAAATGACCATTTATACTTTAAATGCCAAGGCAGACAAATAACTGTTTAATGTTGAAGTAGCTTGCCATTTTTACAGTGTGGTAGCGAGCAAGGAGTGGAAAAGACCAGTAGCATTGAACTAATGTGATGCACCCAAACTTGCAACAATTGTCACAATTGCCTTAAATGAATGGACACAGGTTTTCACCTTAAAATGGATGGATTCCCAGTGACTTCCTGGTTGAGCTGCCAGTGGGGTTAGCACAAAGTAAGTGCTGTGATGGAAAGGCTCTGTACTACTGGCTATGATCCAACACATCTGTGTGAGAAGATGGTTTTAGGAGTAGGAGCTACAGTGCATGCTGGGACTCTCCTGTCTGATGAGTGAGCTGATTGAGTCCTCCACATATGAAGATAGATGATCAGTTGAAGAGTAGTGTATCCCTGACTGTGCAGAAGTCACAGCGTCCTCATTCTCTCTTTCTTTCTCTCCAGCTGTTTCGACGTGTGGCAGCTGCTCTTCCGGGGATGGAAAGTATGCAAGAAACGAGCAAAGAGGGGAGTATCCTTTGACACATTATCATATTATGAAAATCCAGGTTGATAATCAAACCATTGTTCAGAAAAAATCTTTTTAATAATATGAAAGAATATGGAAGAAACAATACTTGGACCTCATTTCAGTTCTTGTGTGATAGCATAATTCTTAGGCGTGATCTCTGTATACTGGTATTGGACTTAAACAATTGTCTGCTACTTGTCCAGTTCAATGAGTTTTCAGCATGCCACTCGTGGCGTGGTGCTTTCCTAACTGGCACCTCATATTCACCGACGTCAGTTAAGCATGTCACAGCCTCAGCTATGGAAGCTATCAGGGATTACAGCTCATTCTCATAAAACTGCCGCCCAAATGTCTAACAGACTTTCCCTTTTGTTCAGGAACTAGTATTTAATACTATAAAACAATACAAGTTGCTCTAAAATGTATAACTTTTGAGATCATCTTTGATCCTCTCTTACGAACTACACACACACACAGACAGTCTACAATTTACTTATCATGATAACTACATTTATGGCCATTCTGCTATAAGCTTCTGTATAATAAATTCAGTATCTTTCCTTACAACAGTGAGACACCCTTTATTCGTTTTGATGACAAAGAAGACAGCAGGCTAGATATTTTAGCCATAATGTCATTTTGTGTAAAATAGTCTACCATTTGACTTTGATCATCAGCTAAAGAGACGCCCCGGGGCTCCCATAGTTGTCTTGCATTGATTTTTACATCTGTGAACCTATCAGACAATAAGGCAGTGTGTGTGTGTGCTTAACACCTGTGTCAGAACTGCAACTATTATAAAAACAATTTATGTCGTATGCATTGTGTGCATCAAAACAGCATATGCTCTTTTTTTAAACATTTTAATCAGACAAATCAATTCACAAATTGCCAAATCACCCACTTTAAAAGGACATTTCACACATAATGCATCTGCACTCCATTTTATCCCAGCATTTGATTGAATTGATTCTCAAAGAAAGCTTTTTGCTGTGGTCTTTATTTCATTATACTGTGTCCTTTATATCTGACTATGTTTTTTATGATTATAAAACAACTTTACTTTACAAAACAACTTTACTTTACAACAGTATTCTTCTGTGAGCCTTTACGTTATGCTTTTCTTTCGTGTTCAACATTTCACCAAGGTGTATTTAACACTCCCTGGGTCCTCTAAATGGCATCACTGGACTAATTTACACTCATGATCGCTCAAACCAAATGAAGACTATTTATATTTTTAGATGTTTAATTTTGCTTCTGATTGCTCCTCTGACAGCAGCAGTCTTTAATATTCCCCTCGACACACAAGGTAGGGTGCCATCTCTATGGTAACTATGGGTGATTTATGAAATTGCCATTCATTATAACGTGTGCATACAGCATTGCCATTATTCTTTCCATGTGAAGCTGTCTGACAAGGTGTCCTGGTAGTTTGGCATTCATCTACTGAAGTTACTTCACACAAAGCACAAAGCAGATATTGACTTTAGTGTAGTTTGGGAAAGCCTACATCTAGTCTTCCCTGTGTACTACCAATTGTAGCCCACTAATCAGAATTTATTTGGAGTTGTCCAGCCTTTGCTAACTGCATGGCCTCAGTCATGAACTCAATAATCCAACAACCCTCTGAGCGGTTCAGATCACCGTTTTGTTTTTATTGCAGTTGGCCAGTTTTCCTGGTTGTAATGCATAACTCACATTCAGCCAATTAGCTTTATCTCTCTTCCTGCCTTTTATCAATGTTTTAATGAGGCGTAATGGACATGAGAGTAAGCTGTGTGAGGTGGAGGGTAGGGATGAGGATGATGTAGTTAAGGTTTACGACAAATTATAAGAGTGATGAATAACAGCCAATGACAGTTTCTCTAGATCTCTCTGCCTCTGCTGACATCGTCCCTTAATGGAGCAGCTCCTCTGTTGTTATTGCATTCTGACCAGTATCGATCTTGCTGTGAGAGGGGCAAAATCAGGCTGCTCCAGTCCAGGCTACATGCACGTATGTGCATAGCCAGAGAGAGCCCGTAGAACAAATAGCTTTTCATACACATGAAATTCATATAATCCATATCAAGCACACTGCACTGGAATATTTACAGTCTTGCTTATATTAAGTAACTACATGGATATGAATGGGCAAACAGTTAAAGCCAAAAAATGCATGACATACATAGACAGTGATGCATTTTGGGTAGAGATGCAATATTTACACTATGCCCTCGGTCCCTTGTACTTGCCTGTTTCAAATTGGGGAAGGGTGGGTCACAGTAATTTATGGTGGATGTCAAGGCCTGTGGGGCACAATCCTGCTCTTTTTCGGTACAACAATTTCCTACCTAGACATTGCACATTAGCTCTACTGCACTTCTGCAGATAGGGAGAGTACAGAGGGTGCTAGACTCAGTTCAAGTGGTGGGGTCATCCATGTTGATAAGAGAGAATGAGAAAAATACCCCACAGGACAGCTTATTCCTGATCAGAAAAAAACACCAGGTAGGGAGCATGGCATGCCACTCTTTGTGTTCACAAATTAATGAGGTTTTTATCTTTCCTCTAGCTTTTCTTTGTGCAGTAGTCCACAGCACATCCCTGCTACAACATTATGTTGTCTCTTAAGTGATTGGTTTTATGTTCTGATGAGGCAGTTAAAGCTGCACTAGGCTGGATTTCTATGTAAAAATACAACTGTCTTATCAGCCTATATCAAAAAGTGGGGCTGCAATAGAGAAGCCTGTCCCATACCCCTAACTGACACCCCATAGATTCATCCTTTTTATCCAAATACATTTCTGGTGTTGGGTATACACACGTCTCTGCCCACAGGAATTGATGAATTGAAATTTAAGAGAAATGCAATCTGTCCCCTAAACAGGAGTGGACGAGCACTCCGTCCAGAGAAAGCTGGACTCACCAACGTTAGATCCTTTGCCTCTCTTGTCCCTTTGGTATTCTTTGGTATTAAGCGATCCCCAGATAGGCCAGGTTGGTAAACATGAGTGTACTTTTCTGACATCACATCATAACCTACTCATCCAATGTTTGTCATCTATTGCAAGCTCTTACTCTCACCTGCCCCCACAATAGTAAGAGTAAGGGGATTTATTTCTCACTGTCCAGAGGGTACCAGACTGGTCCCCTACGCATCCAGGGGCCAGGAAATACATCGTACCGAAGGTGCTCATTTGGTTTGGTAATGATGACTTCTGAGCTCGAGCCCCCGGATTCTCCTTCCTGTGGGAATGATCAAGCATATGTAGCATTTAAAGACTGCCCTTCAAATGACACCAACAAGTCATGATGACATGCCAGCATGAAGGATGGAAAAAATCTATATGTACACAGACACACACACACACACACACACACACACACACACACACCTCAACTGCAGCATTTGACAGTTAACACCAGCCCCAGCACCAGAACCCCTTTGTAGGACGAGCATTTGATAACCACTAGGGAGCAGCATTCACATTCCAGCCTCACATAGCTAACATATTAATATGTGGGTTACAATTTTGCAGGCCCCCAACCTACATTCATAATGTTTGACAGAAAGTGCCTGCTGCCATATTCACTAGCAATATTATGTGAAAGCATTTGCAAGCACTCAGTCATGAAACACATCATGGAAGCGTGCACCTCATTCTCACAGTGCCAGAGAAAGTAAATGCACTGTGAATTCACTGTGAATAAAACCTTACGTGCATTCTAAAAAAAGCTGGAAAATCACTCTCTGGCTTTGACAGCAACAACTGATTGACTCGCCAATGTGCATCAGCTTTAATCTTAACATGTAGCAAGCCCAACAATTGTAGCCAACATATTAAATTTGATATTAGCCTACTAACACAAATTCCACTGAATCTGTTTTTCAAAACAAAATACACCAGCAGTGCCAATTTAAATCCGTAGCCAATAATAAAAACCCCGAACTCACCATTCAGTAGAGCTGGAGGCGACAATTCCCTTTTGAGTTAAATGAGTTGAAGAATTTTTCTGTGTCCATGGTGTTAGATAAGCTAAGTTACGATATATACTCCTACTTTGTAAATGAACATTATTTACATTGTATACATTTATTTACTACCCAGTCCTCAACACCCTCTCTCTCCAGAAAGGTTGCCAGGCTCCAACATGTCCAAAGACTGCCGTTATGAATTCATTTTAACAATTTTTTATTGATAAATTGTATAGATATATTTATTGTGGACTCACACAATAGATGTTTTGACTATTTGCGTTGCTGCTACCTATCTTTAAGAAAGTCTTATAGAAATAGATCCACTGGAAATAGCATCATCCGGTGGCGTTAAGGCCATACTACAGGCGCCTCCATTGAAAATACAAGGCTTTGACTGAAGGAGGCACTATGGGAAAGTAATAGAGAACTCTTCACTGCATTTTCTCTTAGGAAATAGAGGAGAAATCCATTCAGGTGCATTAAATGTAATTGAATACAACCTTGTGTTTCCTCCTTTGGTTCTAAAACAGAGTATGGATATACTGTAAGATTATTACTCCTTGTTTCAAATGCTTCCTTAACATTCTTCACCAGTGATTGACATCAAGTTGGACAAACCACAGGAGCCCCCAGCTACTGAAGGTGGCTGTTCCTGTTAATACTCAATACCATACTGGAAAACATCATTTACACCACATGCTTGTTATGTTGCTTCCTATTGGTTAAAGTTGAGTTTGCACGTTGGAGTTTGGCCTCCTTACCTGATTATTGGTCATCGGTTGGAACTAGCAATATATGAATTTGATTAGTGTAGCCTAGTTAGTTCATGAAACTGCCAAAAAGTCTTACAAATTGCAAAAAATGAGATAAATATGTGAAAAAGGTCCCCAAGTTGCATATGTGTATACTTTTTTTTTTAAGTAGAAAAGTAGGTTTCCCCCTTTTCTTTTGTATATCTGTACATTCAGGGAAATCTCTGGAAGGTTTTTTAAAAGATGCAGACAACCAAGTTCTGTATTTGAGAGCTTGATTGGAGCTGACATTCTTAGAGGTTACAGGACAAAGTGAACAGTAACATCCGAGTATCTAATGCATGCATAGTTTTTGAGCATAGGTACTGTCTACCCATGTACATGTAAAGCCTAACATTACACCAGTGACTTAACGCACTCTCTGTTGATGACTCGTCAAAAGTCCTTTGTTTCTGAATACTGTTGAACTGGATTTGTATACTTGACTTTAGACTATCTTTTGTCATGTGTGTTTGTAAGTGTATGCTTTCTGTATAGGCAACTTTAGAATGCAGTTATAGAGTGCCACTGCCAAGTTGTATCATTCTAGAAATGTTCTTGCCACATTACTGACAGACTTTTTGTCACCATTTATGTCATCATTTGTTTGCAGTATGTTATAGCCTGCCCCACTCACATTTATGTGACATCTGCTGTTGTTGCATTGCGTGATATCTTAGTAGTTGTGATTATGATAGTGCACATACGATATGTGAGCAGCGGACAGCAGGACTCTGCCTGGAGAATCAAAGCCCTTGCCTTGCCTCATAGAGGAACACAAACACAAAGTTCCCTGTGTGGTAATCTGTACACTGTAATTTATGTTCTATGAGAATCAGACCTTCACATAGTTTGAAGATCAGTGCACCATTTAATCTGGTGATGTTCATGGCTGTTCATTGCATGAACAGTTTGATTCCTGTCAAACAAAGAAAAGACTAATTTGCACATATAGACCTTTCAGGTTAATATGAAGTTATGAAAAGCTTCATTGTAAATATACAGCCACATAATTCAAGACCTGTTCAGTCATCATACAAACTGTCACGTGACGTTTCCCCACTAAGATGAGGTTTACTTTGCTGCTTGTGTTTAAATTGTTACTACTACTAAAGTTGGCATTATGCAATGTTGCAATGTTGTTTAAACTGATCCTGGTCAATTTTTAGAGCCAGGTATCTTAATGTGCTGGTGGTAAGGTCAACCAGTGTTAAGAACACTACTTTGATTTGAATTGTCCTTGAAGTGATATCTTACTGCACTTTTTAAGAACATGTTTTAGAATTATAGTGAAAATGTAAGTCTTACAAAAACAGTAGAATAATCATTATCTCCATAAGAGTACTGTGTCTTGAACTTTAGTGTAGAACATTTATGAATTCTTCACACATTTCCAAAAGAGGAGCACTCTTGTGAATACTAGTGAACCTTTCTAACCCACATAATGAGCCAAATAATAATAAGAGGCTGAGTTGGATCCAATACTACAGGGCATCTTAGCTGGAACACACACTGTTTTGTGGGTTTGGGAATGATAAAGACAGGTTGAATTGCAGATGTATGATGAATGATGAATTATAGAGAAAACCCCTTGAAATGAACAACTTAATGTAATTTAATTGTTTTCTTTGCTGCTGGTTCTTTATACAAAAACACCTTGACAGCCACTTGATGTTATGTGAGGAGGGATCTGGAACCGACTCTTAAAAATGACTGTTTTAGACTAACATTAGCAAGGCAGCTGTTTGCTTGAATGTCCCACTGAAATTCTCAAAACTTTTAACTGGCATGAGAAAGGTGGAGACGTGTGACCATTCATGTTCAGACACCAGGTTAATTACAGTTGTGAACTAAGTGTCATGTTCAGTGTACCCACTAATGCCTGCTCAAATGTACCAAAAAGAAAGAGTAGGTGTGTCATTGTGTATGACCTCTGTATTGCTGCCTCTTCTTTTCCTCTTCTGTTTCTGTGCAGAGTATTTATTATCCTGAAGCAGGAATGTATTGCTCTCACTATTGACCATGGAGCCTTGTAAGGAGAGCACTTTTTGGGAAAGGGCGTGGGTATTTATTTATAATTGAGGACAAAATGATTGATCAGTTGCCATATACTTGTTTGTATTTGTACTTATACTTGTTTGCTATTCCCCTTATATGAGAATAGAATCCACCCTTGTTTACCACAGGAATAGGACTATTGTAACATTCCTAGAAATTGACCAATATTTCAGTGATGCAGCAACAAATGCGTTTGTGTGTTGGGATCTGCTTTTGAGGGTGGAGGCCATGGCCATTCCCTGAGGGTGTGTATGTTCTGTCACAGCTCTGTGGAGCAGAATTGATTAATTCAGAGCTGGCTCTCCATTCACACTGTACAGAGATCTAGCATGTCTCTCCAAATGATCAATAAAGATGTCTTATTACCAAAGTCATGCAGAGTTCATTTTTTCTTAGACAGACCATACCCTTTAACCAAATGTGTGGAGTTACTCCTTTTCCTTAATCATATGGGTGCAACACAACCACATGAAAACATCGGAAAGACACATTAAACTGATCCAAGCAATCCAAGCGTTCCATTATTCTACCTTAGAATCACAACACCCATAGTAAGAGTCCTCCCCTTTCCTGTTATTTTGATGGATATGTTTCAAATAGCATTCAGCTTGATAAGAATTGAATTTGTCTGTGATTTAAACCCTGACAAAATGTACTTGTTATATGCGATAAGAAAAGATCATTACGTGCATCTGTGGTTAATGTGTGCAGTATGTGATACTGTAGGTTACCAATCATGAAGCAAAGCAGCCTGTATCAACGTTAAACAGGGCTTGTGCATGTTGTAGCATGCATGCCTTGACAGTTTCACAAAGCTGGTTTCTAGTTTGACATAACAACAAATCTGCCTTTAAACTGGTATTTCCACCAGTGACGAAGGGTAAAGTCTGATCTATCATAGTTTCGTTAGAGGCTTGCTGCGCTTTAAGTCCAAGATATGCAGTAGTTAGAAGACATGCAGGACTGTTGGTACTATAGAGACAACAAAACTGCACATCCTGCATAAGTGCACTACCTCAGGTATTTGTTTTCCTCTAAGTATTCAAAGCACATAGTCATTGGAATAGGCATTCTCAAATAAAAGCACAAATGTGTAGAGGGTAATATGCATCACTGTGTGAACTGACTTGTGACATTGTTTTGTTTCAGCTGTCCAACAACAATCCTACCTCAAAAACGCATGTTTGTGGCACCCAATATGAGGAGTGCCTCACTAGCTTTGATTCAGTCTGACCAGATCAGCCTGTGTTGGGAGTTGTTCCCTGGTGTGCTCCACCCTAATACCAATGGTTTGTACTATCAGAGCTACATTGGAATCCAGTAAAATCCAGTAAATAAATTCTGAATTTTTGAGCAGTACTGTACCATTCTCGAAAACCTGTTACTCTGTTCTTTGTGGGGTTGTTGCCTTCCTGTCTTATTCCAGATTGTAGCTCTGACGGGCAATATTATTGATGCCGGTTCATTTAGATGTTGCTCCATCCTCGCATTACGGAAGAGATGCGGTCAGGCATTATAGTGAGGGCATGACTCAAGGCAAAAAAAAAAGGCAAATCCGCGTACCATGGTCACCAAACCATCACAACAAGAAAACTATTTCTTGCTTCATTCGGCGTGTCAGTAAATAACAGGCAAATATAACAATATCTATTATATAACAGTGACCTTGTTTGGATATTTTGTTATTCTACTCTCCATGTGTTTAACCTCTTTTCCTCTCAGAATAGTAAGCACAGCCAGGCCAGCGTATGTGCATATGTATTGCTTGTGGATGTAGGTGAAACTGTCTGAGTATTTTTGAATGACTCTGTGCACATAAGGTAACACAATGGGAGAAAGGCCGTTTTCACAAGACTGATGTTCCAATACTCTGGTATCTTCTGACATGGAATACTTGCCAGATGCTCAATGAATGGAGTTCATAATCCACTTTCATGGATGGATGAGTCTTTTGTGACATGTTATTGTTCTTTATCATGCCCACAAAAGTAATCTCCACCACATTATAGTATTCAAAAATCTCCCACTGGCATCACTTTTATTTTCAGTCACTTAAATACTTAATGCTCCATGACTGATGTACAGAGGAAAGTAGAAAATTGTTGTATCTTTCCTCTGTTTTTAGCTTCTTCAAATGACACTATCACTTCCATATTTTCAAACCCACATGGTATATGACCTTAGGGTGCTGACTATATTATAACATCACCCTAAAACATTACTCATTACTAACTGTGGAGGACTGGGGGGAGGGAGTGGGGAAGGCCGCAGCCGCTAGCCTTCCCCACTCCCTCCCAGTCCTCCACATAAATATTACTTATGCAAACAAAGAAAAAATACTCTCGAAAAATACTTTTATTGAACATGTTGTCAACTAGTCAAGCCACCATAAATAAAAAACAGGGAATAAATTAAACATCTTATGTTCGGCCAAGAATATGGGGAAGGAAACATCCTCAGGAGGCCATCTGTTATGAGTGGGTCTTGACTACTAGTGGGACGTTGGCCCCACTGGGACAGCTGAACCAAATCCCACACCACCAGCTGTGGGGAATTAAGCCTACAGAATAAATAATGGGAAGACAGGGCAAATTTGGCTGTAAATAAGACAATGTCTTATCAGGAACACATGGCTAGATACTTGGTTTTAACAGTCTTAACGTTCCTTTCTCGGTTTTACAAGGTTGAACTTCTAGTAACTTATACAATGCTCAAATACGTTTATGTCTTGAGAGGATTTCTGACTTGGCACATAATCGTTGAAGCCTCCTCCTTTCTTTTCACCTCCTTTCTTTATACATCTTAAAAAGTGTTTTCGGTTGAAAGCCTGCGCCAGGATTTCATCTCCCTTTCAAAAAAGACAGAAACAGAAAAGTATTGGTCTACATTATAATAAAATAAACTATCTTGCTTAACGTTTCCTTATATGTGATAGCACATGGCATATGAATAAATTCTATTGCATTAGACATTACTTTTTAGACGTTTCTAGAACAGGGTATGTGTGCAGATGGAGAAACAACATGTACAGAGTTTTGAAACATCAGGAGGGTAAAGCAGTGAAATGATGAACTATTTATCACAAAGTCAGAACTTACACATTGCAACCAGGCACAATCCTCTCCTGGTGCTGCTTTGTTAGACTAAACTTCCTGAAGAATGCTGGAAGTTTGAGCTTCGTTCTGGAGTACCTGGAAGAAAGGCTGAAAGGTAAAGAAGAGTTTATGTGTTACACAGTATCTCACTCTAGGAGTGCAGCAAGATGTAGCACTACAGAGCCATGGTGCAGTGATTAACACTGCTGTGTCTAGGGCTCAGTATGGTTGGAAACATTTAGGTACAGGTTCCAATACTTCAAATTCAATACTTTAATGATAGTTTTATAGGAAACTACATTTCAATATTTGTCTGGCTTTTTAAATATAGTGATACCACACTCAATGGAATTTCTGAGTGCAAATGCCCATAAACAAGAAGAAAACTTGGTACAGTACTGAAAAGTAATCTTTTTCAACACCCAGTATTTACTGTGTCCCTTCTATGTATATCTGTGTGTGTGTGCGCGTGTGTGTATTTGTGCTGTTGAACCCACCATTCTGCTTGAGGTGAGGGTTGTTGTTTGGCCTCCATACTCTCTTCCTCAACTTCCTGTTTCAGTATCGCTTCCTCCTCTGCTTCTGCTTCCATGTTCTCTGGTATCTGGTCCCATACCTTGCTGTTGACCCACAGTGCTTCCTGCAGACAGAGGCCATGTCCTATGCAGGTCATCCGACGACACAAAGGGCAACTCACAGTGAGCAGCCCACTCTTGGCTTCGGACATAGTCTCCAGGCAAGGGTCACAGAAGGTGTGTCTACAGTGGAGCACCCTGGGGATCCTGTCCAACCGTGAGTAGGGCAGGTAGCATACACTACACTCCCTGTCCTCACACAGAACCATGGTCAAGCTGACCTGGGAGAGTATATAATGTGACAAGTCTACTGCAAGGAAAATAACCCTTTCTGGATAAAAAGTACACTTACTAACCTTGCTGAGAGTCTCAGTGAAAAGTCTGACTGTAGACTTGTAATCTCTAGCAACTGGTTATGCCAGTAAAAGGGGTTGGTGAGGTAGACGGTTGCTCGCAGACCCAGGTTTCCAGTTTGCTTCTCTCTGTTTAATTAAAAAGATTTTGTAACAGTCATTACATGTGGTAAAAGCTTTTTTACATCAAGAACAATGATTTTTGCAAAGAACTCGCATAGTTAAATAAAAATTGACTTTCTCTTTGACAGCTTGCACACTTTCATTCATAATTCTCTGATAAGGCTTTCATTCTTATTTTGTTATTTAACAAATCAATCAATGCAGATAAGTCTAGTGAATGTTTAACACTGTAAGACTGCCCACTGGCAGGACATAAAACTTAAAAGCTCTGAAACGTAGAAATGAAACACAATGAAAGGTAGATTAGGCCTAATTGTTATTGTGGTATAGTAAGCATCCTACATAGGGTGAATCTATACATCAGACCAACTGTCAATCATTCAATAATCCTTTGTTTATTGGTGTGACTAAATAAAGAAAAATCAAATAATATAATATATCCTACTTACAGTTTGCATGTATGAAATATTCCACGTGTAGACTTGATGTTCCTTTCAGCCTATGTTAAAGTAAGCCCTACTGTACAGCCCAGGCACACTGCTGAGAAAACAGAGGAAAAGCCGGCTCGGCGGCCGCCTGTTAGTAGTTTGTCTGTTGTGGGGGGCGGGACAGAGACATCTCTCTCTCTCTGCCTTTCTCCTCTCACTGGCCCTTCCCAACCGGCACAACAGCTGTGGAAGCAGGATGGCTGAGACAGTGGTAAAGCACAAAGAGGGGGTGTCACTGGGCTCCCTGTCTCACTAGCTTGAACTCCCAGGCTGGCTGGCTGTGAGCTGATTCCCTTTGTGCTGTGTTTGACAGAGGGCAGGTGGAGAAAATGGTGTGAGGGGGGTTGAAGGAAGGAAGGGGGTGGATAGAGCAAACAGTGATATCAGACCTACTCCCATGTTCCAAAAAGGGTACCACATGATGGCATAAATGATGTGTTGGTGTGATGATCTGGCTTGTAGTAGGTTTCTCAGACAGAGAGACAGACAGATATCTAGATGGATAGATAGTCAGTCCAATGTCAAAGAAGCACTATCCTATAATAAAAGCAAAAATAATCTGTGTTAGCCCTGTAATGGACTGGTGACCTTTTCCAGGGTGTTACCCTGTCTTCCACCCAATGCATGCTGGGATAGCCTCCAGCTTCCCATGACCCTGAATAATGAATGTAACACAACGTGTGGTAATAAACATTATAACTACAGGAAGATAAATAGCAGATAGATAAATCAGATAAGAAGACAAATAAAACATGCATTTAATTAATGCTTTAATTCCCAAACCCAAAACGTTTAAATTCTTGGGAACTCAGGGGTGAAATTATTTTCTTTCTCCGGTAACTGGGTGATGTAGATATTGGTGGACGAGGATCTTTCCATCACCCCAGGGAATAACGATAACATTTCCTACAGATATACTAAACAAATATATTCAGAAAACATGAACAAAAGCATGGGCTCGTCCGGGATTTGAACCCGGGACCTCTCGCACCCAAAGCGAGAATCATACCCCTAGACCAACGAGCCACACTTCAACTTTACCTCATAAGCATAGAAAGCGTTCTACCAGGCTGACTATATGAAAGCATTAATAGGCGACGCGAAATTCACCCCCGTATTTATGTGACGCTTGCAAGTACTTGGTTTTACAAATTTTACGTCACGAGGTCATGGTTTACAGTGAATTTTGTAGAGCTAAGAATTCCGGTAAAGCAAGGCGTCTCATAGAATTTCGCTAAATCATAGTTGTGGCAGTATGTACTAAAATAATGGGCTCGTCCGGGATTTGAACCCGGGACCTCTCGCACCCGAAGCGAGAATCATACCCCTAGACCAACGAGCCACGTGCACAACTGAGCGATTCGCGACATAATCAATCCGACT
>OOFE01017835.1:13172-23657 GCA_900323365.1 Monocentris japonica | reverse complement strand
GAGGATCTTTCCATCACCCCAGGGAATAACGATAACATTTCCTACAGATATACTAAACAAATATATTCAGAAAACATGAACAAAAGTATGGGCTCGTCCGGGATTTGAACCCGGGACCTCTCGCACCCGAAGCGAGAATCATACCCCTAGACCAACGAGCCACGTGCACAACTGAGCGATTCGCGACATAATCAATCCGACTATCGTGAGCGCGGCTGTGAAATGTGGTTTTCTTCTATTAACTAATGTTTCTTACCGTTGGATTCAGTTACAATTCCCATCGCTCTGACTAAACATTAATTAATGAAGACTAAGTCCTCTTTTTATATCTTTATATATTGCGTTTGTAATGGCATATTCACTAATGTATATTCGTTTATGTTAAGTTCAAAAGAAATTGATTTGCAGGGCTATTCGTAGGGAATGTGAACTTGTAAAAACGGCTAGCAAGTGTGTCTGCATTGTGCGAGGAATATGATATTTGTGTAAGGAATGACGGAGAATAACGGTAGCGTAAATAACACGGTGAAAATTGTCACGAGAAGTAATCTCCGTTAGTCCGTAAATAAGTATCTCCGTTAACGGATATATAAATGTCAGGCGGGTTAGTGATAATCAAAGAATTGGAGTAGGTAGAAGAGAAGCTGAATTGTTATTTAGCGTATTACACTTGCTGTAATACGGCACCCATTTCAACTGTGTATCCTAATGTTGTCATGAAAGATTGATGTGATGAGATATAATGAAGCTTTAACGAAACGGAGACGGTTGTACAAATAAGCATCAATACAATGCATGGCAGCCATCTTACTAGCACCGAGGAAGATTACAGAGGTGTCGCTTCCGCCTTACGCGGCCGTTCTATACGATACAATTCTATGGTGTAGTTAAACGTTGAACGGCAGATGTAAACACAAGTTAGCTTTAGCTAGAAACATAGAAAGAAACGTTAGCTACTAACGTTAACTATTTTAGAAACGTTGCTGATATGAGGTTACTTTAAACTAACAGACTAAACTACAGTTATCCCTTAAAATAACTTGAGCCATTAACGCCAATTACCTGACTAATGCTAACTTATTCGGTTGTCGCTAACGTTAGTAATATTCCAAAGAGGTTGCTAGGTTAGTTAACGTTAGCTACTATTAGAAAACTGTGTTGCCCACGCAGCTAATATATACCGCATTTGATAAGGTTTGAAAACTTAGACTATATATCACCCAGTAGATGGAGGCTTCTTTGGGATCTCTGCAAAACTGTGACCTAAGGTAACGTAAGCTAAGTAGCCCAGCCAGTAGCGTTAGCTACTTTTATATAGTTATACAACCGAGATACCAGTTTGTTACATTATTTGGCTAGTTATTACCCAGCAAGGATAATAATTTATTTATTTCTTCCTCTCAACATATGTACGTCAGCTCTGTCCTGTTATCATGTGAGCCAGAGCTTCAAGAGCTGATGCGCCAGATTGACATTATGGTCAATCATCAAAAGAGTGAATGGGAGGCTGAGATCCAGGCTATGGAGCAACGCCTGCAAAGTGGGGAAGAGGAGCTTTTGTCATCTAGGAATCTGATTGAGCGAAGGAACTTGGAGGTGCAGTAGAATATCTTCCGAGAATTTCTCTTTTGTTTCCCAGTTACTGCAAGTTATGACTGTCTCATGGGTTTAAACATCTGATTTCTCACTGTTTTGCTTGATCCTGAAAGATGCACAAAGTCAGAGAGGCTGTAGTGTCTCTGTTCGACCTCCAAGGTTCTGGGTTTCAGAGGTTGAAACTGGTAGTGGAGAAGAAATTGATGCAGGTGAATCAGACTGCAACAAGTGGAAGGCTTCTCTGTTTTAATGCATGAGTTTTTTATTTCCATGCTGAAGTAAATGAGTAGGGAACTGGAGATGAGCTAACCCTCATTCAACACTTCCATGAAGCAGACTAATGGAATGGCAGTTTGATAATATGCTCTTATTTTGAGTGAGAAAAAACAGAGAACACTAAGTTACGGCACGGGGAGTTTAACCAGACTGGGGGCATGGATTGATCCTTTGCTACTCAATCTTGAAATAAAGGATTGACTAAAGAGAGAGAGATGAAAAAATCAGCAATCCACTATCCATCTTATCATGGAATTATCAAGTGTTTGTTTATGTTAAGGCACAGTCAAGATGACTTGACAATGCATTTTCTTCATGGCAGTGATATTATTAGATGTGTGTTATACTTGTGTTATACTTGTGTTTTTCTCTACAATCATTCCCTACAATCCTGTTTTTTGGTTAACTGATCATAGATTGGATTGCTCCGCAAGCAGCTAGAGGACGTCCAGACTGGTAGACAAGAGTTAGTTACCAAGTATGAAGAGCAATTGCAGAACATCCGTGATGAGGTGAGAGAAGCTGACAATTACACAATAAAACACTCAAATCAATTAATCTGTCAAGGATGTCATCAAGTAATTAAGCTCTATATTTTTGTACCTTACTCGGGTGTCCACATGCCTTGGAAATTCCTTAGGTAAAGGATAGGTTAAGGATTTTAAGGACACAAATCTATCTCCTCAACCTTGGTCAGAGTAACACTGTTTGGTGACTTTTTTTTTTAGCAGATTTAACTTTCATTAACTATCATTTTAAAAAGCAGCTTCATAATTTTATAATGTTACAAACTGAACAGTCTTTTATGACCCTTACCCTAATCCTGTCATGTGCAAATTAGTGAGCTTCAGAAAACATCGGATGTTGATAAATGTTACATCAGACACCAGAACATTCCACATTTATGTCCTTGTATTTCAAATTGAATATCATTTTGAAGGTCATTGAAAAATCCTTGAATTTGATACCCTAGTTAATTTGGGAACCCTGTTTTACAGACTTGCAATGTAATGAAAAAAATAAATGTAGTCATCTGTATAGGAATGCTGAACAAAGTTTTTTTTTTCTTCCTACAGTTAGATAAATTAAAGAGGAGCTATCAGAAGCTTCAGCGAAAACAGCTCAAGGAGGCCAGCAGAGGAGCAAACGATAAAGAGACGGACTGTTCAGAAGTGACCCGTCTCATTGACAAGATCGAGGTACATTAACATTGGTCCAACTTTTTGTTAACTGCAACATTTCCCCTTAATGCCATCTACTGGTTATGTTGAGCATAATCACCCTTGCCTTTCTCCTTAGGAATATCGTCAACACTCGATAGAGTGGGAGCAGCAGAGTGTCAAGTATCAAAAACAACTGACAACACTGGAGGCCCAGAAGGAAAGCCTGGCTGAGCAGCTCACACACATAAAAGTAATGACTAAAGCAAAATACTAACCTGAACATGTGATATCAGTTCAGACAGAAAATGTAATTCTGACACAAAGGGGATTTTCCTGAATCAGCAATGATGATTTCATGTAAATTGTGTGTCATTTGATCTCCAGTCCCAAGGGGCTTCCTGGCAAAAAGAGAGGGAGGACAGAGACTGCTGTTTAGAGCTGAAGCGTCTGCGTGCCCAGCTAGAGAGGGCTCAGGGCACCCTGCACTCCCAGGAACTTGAGCTGGAGCGCCTCCGACACCTCCAGGTGTGGCTAGGGCAGCACCAGAGTGAGCAAAAGGTTAGCAGCTTGGTAGGAATCTCTGCAAAGAAGGAGAACAGGCACAAACTAGCAGAACAGAACCTGCAATAGACAGTGATTGATGGAACTGCTTGCTGTTCTTTACACCATGGCTTTGGCATCAGAGTTGTTATGTTAGAGCCAGAAATATTCAGCAACAGTGAGGCAGTTGCACAGTTTAGAGGTATGTCACTCACAGAAAACTGACATTGATCTTTTTCATTCTTCTACAGGTGCTTGCGGAGGAAAGGGAAGAGCTCCATGCCACCTTGGACTCCCAGGATACATTTGTAAAAAGAACTGGTCTTGAGCGGCAAAAGCTTCATAATGAGGTTGCCAGACTTAACCAAGTACTGCAAGCTAAAGATCAAGTCATTCGGTGGGTGGATCTTTTTCTGTAAATAATGGGTATTGAATCTGTTATGACATAGTATAGCAATAATACCAGAGAAGGTGTTCTTTACTGTTACTATGGGTAAGAAGCGCAGCCATTGGTATGGTTACCGATGCTTGTGTACTCTTTGAAACATTTTCTTCAAAGAGCATACATAAAAACAGGAAAAAACAAGAAAGATTGTAAACCACCTCCCTGGTTACCACAAGTTAGTATAGCAACCATTGAAGCATGACTAGCCATAGAAGGTGTCTTTGACCAATCAGAATGCTTGGCTCCAGGTCTTTGACCAATCAGATTACTTGGCTAAGAGTACGATGTAAAAATGGAAGAATAAAGAGAACGGGGCTGTTGTCTCAGTATTCAGTGGATAACCCTGTGTATGCAGTTCTCTGGAGGACTGTCTGGGAGCTCAGGGGTATACTGGTGTGGGAACCCTCAGACAAGATCTGGAGAAGGCTGCAACCAAGCTGCACTGTGCACACGCTTGTGAGGTTCATCTCAAGGCTGAGCTAACACGACTCAAAGAGAGGTGAATGCTGGGCTTTTTATAAGACCACTACAGAACTATTTTGGAATTAAATGCTTGACCTTTATGCTTTTTATATGTTTTGAATGTGCCATATCAGCATCTATTTTCCTTGGATGTTATTTCCTCAGACTGGAGAAAGTGAGCAGACAGAGAGGTGAATACTCAAAGAAAGAGCAAGAGTTAAAGTGCATTAAAGAGGAACACGATCGCTCTGTTGCTGAATTGAAAAAGGTGAGAAAACTTCCCTGATTGGTAGGGGTGCACTGATTAATTGGCCACCGATCATAATCGGCTGATAAACATTCATCAGTAGCATAGGCATGTTGTCTATCTGACAGTTCATTTATGATGTTGAGTTTTGAATTTCACGGCCTATGATCATAGATTAGAACCAGTTTAATATATTGGACAGAAGGCAGAGCCGATGCTGCCGTAATGAAAAATGTATTACATCTTTAACTTATTAACATCTCTGTTGCAAGTTATGAACCTATTTGTCACCATTCTTACATTCATTCTGTAGCTCCGGGAAGAGCTGCATAGGGCCAAACAGACTCATAGTGGTGAGGTCGAGGGAATGAGAAAGGAGGTCTCAAAGCTGACCGCTGAGCTGCACCAACGTGACATCACCATCGCCACACTGAGCAGCTCTGCCTCCAGCAATGAGCAGCAGCTCCGTGGCGAAGTGGAGTGGGCAAAGCGTAAGGCAGCAGAGATAAAGGTAAACAGAGGAACAAGCAGAGGAAAAAGCCAAAATTAAGGAAACACCAACATAAAGTGTCTAGTAGGGTGTTGGGTCACCTCAAGCTACCAGAACAGCTTCAGTGTGCCTTGGCATAGATTCCCCAATCATCTGGAAGTCTTTTATATATTCCATGAGAAATTCTATCATTAATGTTTTGTTGATTGCAGTGAAAAATGGTGTCTCACTCAGGTGCTCATGTCTCAGATGTTCATTTAGGTTTAGATCTGGTGGCTCAGACTGCCGTAGCATATGGTTTATACAGTGTTGGAGTAGTGAACTACATGTAATTAAACTAGTAGTTTAACTACATTTTGCAGTAGCTTGCTGGTAGTTCAACTACATTCATAGTAGTTAAATTCAAGTAGTTAAATTACTTTTTTGCCATTTTTTCTGTAGTTAACTACTGAAACTACAAACAATTTTGCGCCATAAAAGGAAAGGAATGATTTTTTTTATTTTTATTTTACCATTGCTTCTCTACTGTAATTGAATCCCCTTTGGCCAGCACCGCCCCCTTTTTCTTTCATCCTGACCGCTGTGAAGGCATGCCCAGGCAATGCATTCGTAAGGCAGCCACCACCACACACCTTTGTGTAGTACATGTGCAAAAGGGCGGGCGTTGCTCAGTGCTCACAGCGACAACGTCATCATGGATAAACCTCCCGAATCTCAGCCTGAGGAAGAATCACCATGGCCATACTTAAGCAAATACATGACACTGACTAGCTCCACCAACAAAACCTACGTTTTTACTTGTGAGCTATGCAAGCCGAGAGTAAATACACTCTCTGCTGCAAAGATGTCAAACACAAATCTAAGAACACATATAAAGGTGATTGTATTAACATTGACTTTGCTAGACAATTTAGCGAAGTTTAGATGAGTCAGCCACATTGTAATGTTACATACAGGCAAGTGATTTAATTGTTATATTTAAAAATATAACATTCCTTGCAATTTTGTCCAAATTTATGTATGACCTGTGAACATGTGGGCACTTTTTGCAATAAACTCAATTGAGTGGCATTTTATGCTGGCATGTGACTTTTTTTGTATTCTATTTTCTTATAATTTCATATCACATGTACATTGTCACTTTGATAATTTTTTTACAAAGTAGTTTGAACTACTTTTTCTAAGTAGCTTTAATTAACCAAACTAGATTTCTCTCTAGGGTAGCTTTGCTGTAGTTCAACTTCTTCCAGTGTGAAGTAATTGGTAGCTTGCAAAGCTATGCTTTCAAAGTAGCTTCCCCAACACTGGGTTTATATCATGTTAATGCACATCAATGCTTTTAACAATCACATGTGAACTGTTTAATGGAGCTTTGTTATCCTGAAAGAGACCACATCAAAACAGAGATGCTTCACCACAGGATAAATATGTAATACCTCAGAATGGCTTTGTTTTTAGTGCTTTATTTGTTTTTACCATGTCCTTTTAAAGGTTTGAGGTGACTTATACCTTTCTCATGTGCTTCTATTTTGTCAGTTACCTGTAAATGTTATGAATGCTGAAATAACTTTTTCTCTGCCATACTCAGGTGACTCAGGTGCAGCTGGAGGCTCTGAAGATTGAGAACCAGCATCTGAATGATCTGCTAGGGAGATTGGAGTCTCGATCGCCCAAGGTTTGGCCTGCTTTGGCCGCAGTCATTAATTCACAGACAGGACCAGACGGTCCAGTTTTTCTTAATTTGGGATTCACTGCTTCACTCACTCAATCACTTTGCTCTCCTCAGAGGGGGGATTCCTCACTTGCATCTCTGAGGGAGAGTTATGTGTCGTCTCTGAGCAGCCTGGAGCAGGAGAATAGGCAGCTAAGGCAGGACCTGGCTGAGATTCATGCCCGCCTTGAGGCCTCCACCCAGACCTGGCAGGACAAATATGAAAGAGTCCTGCTCAACCAGGCCAAAAATGCCCAACCACAGTCTACACAGGACAGGTACATAGTACCCATGACTTGCAGTGACGTATTTGAAACAGAAAGATATTTACAAAAGATTAAAGTTATTGGAGGATGTAACCCTTAAACATCGCTGACACCACTAAAGTTTGTATGTAATGTATACATATATCTTGTTCACAACTCCTCTCCATATTCAGTACAAAACCAACTTTTTGGGAAATTGAACTGGTGGTCAACTTACCCTTTATGTGAGGAGAGAATTGACAAAGAATATGCTAGTTGCCTACGGCCACTTAACATACTGTATGCTAGTGCATTAACATGCACAGGACAGAGATATCTACCAGACACAAGAGATGATTTTGTTTGGATGTTATTGTTTTATTCTGTAGTAATGAAGATATCAGACTTCACAAACACAGGGAGGAGATGCAAGCCATGAAAGCTACGATGCAGGAGAACACCACTCGCTATGAGGGGGAGATCCAGAGGCTTCTCAAACAGCTGGAGAACCTCTCCCATTCCTCCAGACAGCAGCACTGTGGCCAGGCCCAAGAAAGCAGGTCTAATTCTCTGGCCTCCTCTTCCTCCTCATGCTCGTCAAACACTAGAAAAAGATTGGCCAGGACAAACTCTGTGCCTACCGCCATTCCAAGTGATTATGTTGCAGAGGGCCTGAGCTCCAGTTCTGAAGAGGCTTTGAGCCTAGTGTCCAGAGAAGACATCATGCCAATGGTGAGACTAGTCACAAGCAAGGAGCCCAGTCCTTAGTGGAGTATATATGTTTTGTAATCACTAGTTAAGCTACTTCTTTGTTCATCTTTAGTCCAATCAGACAGTTTGGATAGACATGGTTCCACTGTCCTGTCACAGTGGTACATTTTTAGCATAGCATCCTACAGTTGTGTGTTTCTCCTCTCTTCCAGGAGGTTTTAACAGTGTCACCTGCAGGCAGCATGGTCTCTCGTTTCTTGGAGGAGGAGAGCATGCGCTCTCAGGAGCTGCTCAGAAGACTGGACACCCACATCCAGGGTATGAGAGAAGACAACATCAGGACAGTGTTCAAATACTTACCTTGTGGCTCAGGACCTGGCCCTGACCAAACTTCCCCTGTACAGAATAATCAGTGATCGAGTAGGATGGAATGCAACGTATGAAAAAAGTGCCTTCAACTGCACTCTTACTCAAGACATTTTTGTATTTCTAAGTAATTTGATTTTTAACTACTGGAGAGTGACTGAGAAGTTGGGGGACACAGGGTGTAAGCTGGACTTATAACTCGTAAGCATATGTTATGTGCCCACTTGACTGAACTTTAGAGCTCCGCCATCTACTCTCATTTTAACAGAGTTTGCACAGCTATACAGTTGAGATTAGTATAACAACCTAAGCACCTTTGAGTGTTTCTGAGGACCTGCTGGAAGGGCTGTTGGAAATAGTCAGATGTTGCAGTGAGCTGTCAGGCCCAGGTAGGATAATGTCTGCCTTAATAAGCCCAATCAGTCCCAAACAGTGTAGGTTTTTTCTGTTTCATCAGTATGCTATCTCTCTGTCATCAGAAGATGTAATGTTGTCTTTTGTGTGTGCTTTTACTTTTGTGTTTGTAATGGAGGTCAGTTTGTATTGTCTAACAGGTATTGACTGCTGGTAGGTTTTCTGATGCTACCAGGTATCCATAATAGAATATATCCAATGTTTTTGCCTTTGCCTCCTAAACATAACTAGAGTATGTCCTCATTAATCTCTGGTCTAAAGATGCACAATGTGTGGGCTGCAGTTCCCAAGAGCAAAGGCTTTTTGTGTTCATACGTGCTTTGCATTTGAGCAGACATCCTCCAGAGAAAAGAATGTTATAGTGAGCCAAGGAGTGATCATCCTCTCTACAGGTATGTCGTGACTGGGAAAATACCACATATGTCCATGTCTGTCCAGAGAGCAGGGAGGGAGAAGGCAGCGTATAGCTCTCCTCATTTTCACAGCTACCCCCCAACACTGACACGCACGCACGCACGCACGCACGCACACACACACACACACACACACACACACACACACCATCCACCCTGCAGAGGCCCTCCTACTTGTCTAACAAAGTTTCAATAGAGGAATGTGAGCACCATGCCAATGCTGTCATGAACCTTCCCCTGCAGCCTGCCTTCTGCTCATCATGAGAAAGCTTATGGAATGTTAATATCAACCATGTGGGTCGTTGAACTTCAGAAATGCTGAAAGGCCAGGGGGAAATAGTTGTATTTTATTGATGGCCTAATGCAGTAAACAAGTATCACAATGTGAAATAAAGGGGAAAATTTCCATTTATCAAGGAATAACATGTTTACCCTTTCTTGCTGTCCTAAGATTAGAGAGTTCTGGAAATATGTGTAGCTGTTCCTCAGTCCAGTGGTTTTAACCTTGGTATTTGGTAGCCCTTATTATTAGCACTGCGAGTCCCAATAAACAAGACTGAGGAATTTGGCAGGACAGGCATTCCTCTGTCTTTCTCTCTGGAGTGAAGTGAAATGTTTTGATATGTGGAGATTCCTTTAAGGGGCCTAGTGGAAGGGAGGAATAGTAAGGCTGATTTAGGTCCAGGGAGAGTTGAAATGGCAGTACAGATTTAGGCTGTAGTTACCTAATGTTCCACAGGAGAAATTTACTTTGGCTACAAGATTATTGAGTAATTGCTAAATTGAGTGGTTTGATAAATTAAATTACTCTCATTAGGTTCTTACTGCATCAGTACAAATGTTATTGTTAATGACTGCAACTAGTGGTATGATACAGAAAAATAACATTTTTATGGAATTCTCCAGTGTTTTAACAGATTAATGATAACCTCTGCTTTTGGATTTCCACCTAGTTTACTATGCTCATAATAAGCATATTGGTTATTGTTAAATTGTAGTGACTACATAGAAAAATATTGTGCTTCCAGATTTAAGTTATGGGAAAGCTGTTAACAGCATCATCAGACCCTCACCAATAAACAATTCACAGGGTTTTTTAAAATCTCAAATTGAGCTCACAGTGCATAAAAATGGCTCACTGTAAATGTTCCTGTACAAAGTCACTAAAATCGATAAATAAATGATAAACAATGAATATCCATGTGTAAAAGTCTATATCTTCTGAACTGGACATGTGATGTTCATTAGCTTATTAACGCCTGGTTAGGTAGTATAAAGATGACTGGACCATAGAGCCTCTAGCTGGTGTGCACATTTAAACACACGGATCCAAGAGCCATTTAACCATTTATTGAGTGAGGGGAAAGGATGAATGGATGGAGGACTGAATGAATGGGTGGATGGAT
>OOFE01017834.1:0-27236 GCA_900323365.1 Monocentris japonica | reverse complement strand
ACACACACACACACACACACACACACACACATTCTGTTGCCACTTCATTGCACCATTATCCCAATGAAATCCTGGGTTCAGCAGTGGGAGAAACCATTCATTGTTCTCCTGCAGTGTTTCTTTTGGCCCTGGTTACCACAGCCAAACTAATCAGAGCAGGACCGAGCACAGACCTGTAACTGAGATCTAACATGTTTTTTACATTTTTACCAGTTTAGATTGAATCAGGATTCTCTCTCTCCTGTCCACTCCTAGCATTGTGTTTCTTTACATTTAGTGACGTTGAAGATAAAACATCTGTGTCACCACTTGTTAGTTTTGGGCAGAAGATAATAAAATGGATCAATCGGTTCATGTTGCATTTGAGTTGGTGTGTATTCAGTGTCGCTACTCTGCATCTCCACCTGGCCCTGGAGCATTCTCCTTGAGCCTAGACAGCCGTTACATAACAACATAATCTCATCAGAGTTTTAATGGGCAGGTGGCTAAACTTTGAGTGAGAAAAGGGCCAAATACAAAGCACTTCGGGCTTTTAGTATCTACTGCCCCTCTGGCTGTGCATCCAGGGGACATAGAGAACCTGTCACCTGTGTGTCAACACAATTATGGCCAGTTAAGATGATACTGAGATACTCATAGTTAAAGCTTTTTTTTTCTTCTCTCCTCCACAGACATTTGTGAATGACCTCAGAATCCCAGACCAGACATACATCACCCTCAAGCTCTCTGATGTCATTCGCTTTGGTTACGATATCCTTTTCAGTAGTGCTGATTTGAGTTTTAGTTGCATTTCACTGATTCGTCATTGGCTTAACTTTTGATTGGATCAGTGTAGTACATGGGCCAACCTTCAACCATCTGCGTGCTCTCCGTCAGTTGGAACAGTTTAAATCAGTGATTAGCAGCCCACACTAAAATGAGCTCTTAAAGCTTTGGTCTCCACAGTCGCTGGTAGGCAGCTGTTAAAATTTTTGAAATTTTCTTTACCCTCTGTGGTCTTTGCTCGGCGCTCCATCAGCATGTTAATTCCCTTTGGTTTTCCGTCAGGGATTTTAGATTATGTTCAACTGTGGGCAAAAAATCTCCTGCACCCTTTGACCCTCCCCATGTAGAAAACCCATGAATGGTGAAATTCAGTTTGTATATTAAAGGGAAAAAGCTGCTTAGAGTACAGAAACATTTAGGAGTATTTGTTACCAGAATCGAGCACGTAGTATGTGGCATGTGATGTCACATGTCTGAAAGAGTGGGTTGCTGAAAATATGAGCTTGGTTGAATCTTAACAGTCCTTTGCTTTTTGCCTGTTTCCTTTCTCCTTGCTACCCTCGACAATTGCACAGGAAGGAAAAGTACTTTTGAAAGAGTTTTAAGAGACGAGGAAAGAGAGGATGCAAGGAACCCAGAAACATATTGAAATTCAACTGTTAAGAAAATGTAGTGCAGAGTTACCATACTTTGGGCAGCAGGGTGATGTAGTGCGTGTGGAGATAGCCCTTCAACGAAACATCCAAAGTTCAAGCCCCTGTGCCCTATGAAAGTGTCCTTGAGCAAGACACTGAATCCCTACCAGCTCCAGGGGTGCTGTTCTGCAGTTGACTGTGCCCTCTGACATCCCTGTCCTATCCTATGAGTGGAAAGTTAAAGGAGAATTACATTACATACATGCATTATCACATTGCTATACAACAATTTAGCCAATGCTTGTGTGCCTTAATACCTCCCCCACATGCTCATGTGTACATCCTGGAGAAGAGTCAACACAAGGTCCCAGAGGAAGCTCTGAAAGTAAGTAGAACTGACGGCCTGTGTCTTTTTTATGTTTGCTAAAACTCTTTGGGGAGAAATGCTTGCTGTGGCTCCATGCACACAGCAACCAGCACAGTGCTGCTTAAAGCTGCAATATGCAACTCTTCACCTTGAGTCAGGAAGTGTATTATTGGGAGTTGAGAGTTCTCGCCCCAGTGTTTTGTGTGTTATTTCAAGAGTTCTGAGTGCTTACAGGCAACTTTCCACGACAATCTTGATGATGAAACGGCATCTAGAGGTAACTGTTACCTGTAAAAGTTTAACTTCACTGTTCTTTCTTTTCTTGCTGCTTTCTGCCATTATTGTTTTTGCTATGAATTTCCTATGCTGTGACCACTAGCTTCACCTTGATAGCCACAACCCAGCTCACTGCTGGCAGTGCCCACAGTGAATGGTATTTGCCCTAAAATGTCCCATGTCCCATCATTGAAAATTCCATTTCAGGCAAATGAAGGGATGTAGTCCTATACACACCAGACACAGACTAATAATGTATAATATGTGCTTTTTATTTATTGATATTTAAATGTCACAAAAGTTGCATATTGTAGCTTTAACCTTTCATACATATTGAAGCTATGCTCAACTTTTAGTAATGGAGACACACAATAGTGTCCCCTTTCCATTGTAAACAAAAAGATAAAACACTGTAAAGAAAGGTCCCTAGTGGATATTCTTCCTTGTGTGAGTGTGGGCAGTTACATCTATGGTGACTGTCGGTGAGAAGGTTTCTCACATCCTGCTTCCCTCCTGTCTCTGTCTGCAGCATGAGAAGTATACCAACCAGCTGCAGCTTAGTTTAAAGGCCCTAGATGCCAGGAAGAAGGAAAAACAGCAGCCACAGAGCTCAGAGAAGAGTCGAGATTCTGACTCCTCCATTGCCAAATTGCAAGACAGGGCTGAGCACAAAGCCCACTCGACCACAGGTAAACACCTACATCTAAGTGTACTCTGACATAGTAAATATTGCCAGCAACCTGGCTGATGAAGGGTTTCATAAACTACAACAGTAGTAACTGTTCCTGTTGCCTAAAGTGAATTTGAATGTCATGTTCACACACACAAGGAAGAGGAAGTCTTTGTGTCTCCATGTGCTGCATGAGTTAGACTGTAGATCTCTCTTGATAAGGCAGTCAAGAGCTTCCCTACTGGGAGATCAGGCTGCCATGTGAGCTGAGAGGCAATCCTCAATCCTATGGTGTTAGAAAATCAACCGATCTAGACATCCCAGAGTTGGCAGGATGAGTATGCATGAGTGAGGGCCTGCCAGCCAAGCTAAGGGGAGAGGACAAACAGTCTTATCTCTGACGGCCATGCCTGGCTGCTGGTGACAAGAGGTGGGGTGCTTGCTGAGCAAGCCGATGATGGTGCTAAACATGTGCCCTAGAAGAATTAGAAAGGTGTGTAGGTTTTTGGTGCCAAGTTGGCGCTTCTGTCCATGTAGCTGGGGCTGGTAGATTTGTTATCACTTGTACTTGCCTTGGCCCTCATCTCCTCTTCACCTCATCTCCTTTTTTAGAGTATAAGCAATAGTGGAACAGTTGGTTGATTGTTTGTTCTAGGGAAGCACTTTCTGAATGAAGTTCATTCACATTGACAAAACCTGTTCCCACTGTTGGCTTAGCAATTCTGAGGCTTCCTGCTTCACAATCGCCCTGTGAGCTGACTGGGAAAACTACAACTCGGACTAAAAATAGGACCTTTCCAGCTCTAGGCTCACAAGCCAGAAGATGCCTAATAAATGTATCATTGAACTGTATAAGAATCTTGGAAAACATTAACTTTATCTTACTTAGTTTTAGCAACAAGTTTCCTTCGAGGATGGCAGTGTAGCTGTATCCCCAACCACTTGCTGATCTTGTCAGCCTATGACTGTAAACTCCTAACCCTTGTTGATCTTCCACTCTGAGTATTCCTGATAGCTCAAACCCATTAACTAATGGTCATGCAGGCAGTGACAGCAGAGTGGCCTTGCCCTATGCTGTGACATAGTTCACCTTTGCCACTTTCACTGGCCACATTTATCAAGGGTGCATCTATTTTCCCACAAAATTGGCATTTATCAACTTAAAAACTCTAACTTTAACCTACCATCTAACATGAAAGTGTGAGTGACAAAATACGGCTATGTGCATTACTTATGTCACACACTGAAGTGTCATTTCATTATGGAATATTTATTTTTATCAAGTCTGTATATCATGGATATTGATCTACATGCCCCCCGAACCAACAATGTTGCTGCTCTCCTCCAGTTTGTTTTGTGTAAGGGAACACAAATAGGTGAATCTACTCCTACTTCCCTTACAATGAGAAATGAAAAGTAGTTTAGTAAACTAGACTGACTGAGTGAAACTGCAGAGGCAGTGCATATCTCTGTTGACTTGTATGCAAATTGATCTGTTTGGCTGCGTTTGTTTGACTGGAAGCCTTTGTGTAACGTGTATATTTCATTGGAAGTCATTGGCAAATGTGGGAGTAGTGTTGTGCTGCTCTTCAGAAGGCACCTTGCACTTTGCTGTGTGTGCGTTTGTGTGTGTGATTATGTGTGATTGTGTGTGTTTGTGTGTGATTGTGTGTGTGTTGTTTTTCCCTGCAGCTGGTGCTGAGTTTGTCTAGTCCCCCAGCTGTCTGCAAGGCCAGCCTGCTGCTGGCTTGTACTGTGTGTGACTCAGTCAGTCCTAGCTTACCCTAACAGGACCCAGGGCTGGTCAATATTTCCTACAACGGCATGGAATGGATGGGTCACAGAAGTTCATTGACTTACACATTAGCATTTCTTGGTTAAAATTGCTTAATGCTTTATCCTTATAGTCCACTGCTTTACATGTAGTCTGACCGTTAAAGCCCAACTTAGCTGTCAGATTGTTCATTTAGTGACTTATTAGCTTGTCCAAGTTGCAAATTAGCCCAGAAAATAAACTAATGGAAAAATCTTCCACCAGTTGTTACCATGGAAGGGAACGTGTTGGAAGGAAGAAAAACTGACTGCCTTTCCTTTAGGCCACATATTCCACACCTTGCAAAGACATCAAAGTTATACTTCTCTGGTGCATATTTCTGATATTTAGAGCTGTTTATGCATTGTTTAAATGTGTAATGTATTTACTGCGTGGTATAAAACTGTGTACTGCACAGCCAAAAAGATCCTGGGCTATATGAGAGCTAAAACATAGACATGACATTGAAAAGATACCTAGTGCTCAGTAGGATTGTTCTACCTTGATTCTTCATTTATGATTTTGATTTTGTATTCTGATGTTGAACATTATTGTATGTTATTGGTCTGCAACTTAAATGTTTTTGTCGATGCTCTCTTGAAAAAGTTTCTTAATGTCAGAGGGACCAGCCTGGTTAAATGAAGGTTAAACAATAAAATAAGAAAATCAAGACATCTCAGCTCTGTGCTGAGGCCATTTTAGTTGTCTCTCACCCCATGTTTTCCTCAGCTAGAAAAGGAGGATTGGGTAAGGGGAATGGAATTGGTAACATGCCCCACTGTTCCTCTCGTCCCTCTGTTGATGTCTTATTGCACGTATCCCAGTCAACGGTGTTTGTGTGCTGCTGATACTTTGGATTGTGTATCCTCTGCATAAGACTCCAGAGAGCTTGTTTAGCCTAGCTATCAACCAGACAACAGGCATGCAGATTATCTGATTACTGCCATATAGGCTGGCTAGCCTCTATGGACTGGCCTGCCAGCAGCTAAACACCACATCAGCTCCAGCATGAAGGGAATCAGTCCTCTTCCCCTATGTTGCTCATGTATAGGGGATGAATACAGAGATACAGTATTTAGGTCAGCAGTGCCAGCGATGATATTCGCTATCTGAAAGAAGCCCAGCAGTGGAAGTGAGACCTTGCATGATTGCCAATGGCTATCCTGTATTGGTTTGCACTACTATTGCTTCAATCTTCATGTGTCTTTTCACTGTTCAAGCTGGTGGTATTATGCTATGTTACAAACTTCACATTTGATTTAATGCAGCCATGTCTCCTCTGCTTTTTTTTTTTTTTTTTTTGAAGATTAGGATTAGCTTTGTCCTGACTGTGAGGATTATGTTTTGGTGGCTCATGTGATCCAGTTGGTAGCACAAATTGAGCCTTGCTACCCGCTACATGTCACAGGAATGTGTGGGAATTCTAAAATGTAGGGAGGCTTTGGATAGCCTTCTACTATATAACTTATTTTGAACTACACTGTTGCAATAATTTGTTGTTGCAAGATCAAACCTATACGGTTTAAGCTATTGTGTAGCTTGACATGACATTAAGTTTTATTCTCTCTTTACCATGAGTTTAATGGTGTGTATGTGTCTGTGTTTGTGCCTATATTTGTCTGTGTGTCTGCTAGCCACCACAGGTACTCCAATATCCAAGCCTACTCCTCTGTATGGCCAACCATCCTGGTGGGGGGAGGATGAGGACCCAGACAACAAAGAACAGAGCAGAGGTGGAAAACAGCCAGACCAAGAGTCTACAGGTGAGATAATGCATCTTTTACTTGTATTATTTTGGATATAACGTATTAATTGCTACAGTTACATAATTTATCTGACGATGTTTATATCTTTTCAAAGAAAAACGTACAATGCTGTACTATTTGAATTGTATTATCAGATAAGGGGTACATTTCTGTATTTGATCCTAATGTGAAATGGCATGTTTTGCTTTGGCTTTGCTATCCAATGCCCTGTGTGGGTCATTGAGAGATGGATGGTGTTAAGCCCAAGGCAGGTCTCTGGCTGCCAATTGTGGACTGTTAGCCAGACCATGCCAGGCCAGGCCAGCGGGCAATGCCTTTCTGCCTCGTGATGGATTATAACCCTATAAGGTGCTGCAGGGGGGAGTAAGGGTGATTGTTTGCCTCGTTACCCAGTCTGGAACAGATTATTACCGCTCAGCTGCCCTCCACTGGACTCCGAGCTCCTAAAGGGATCTTTGGCCACATCCAACTGGCTGATTTGTTTCCTTAGCCTGACTGGTAGAATCATCATGTTATTTATGGCTCCCAATTTCAGTTTGTGTGACAGTGACATCCCAGTCGAGTTTTCAAAATGGTCTATTTGAGATGATTTGGGGATTATTTTCTTTAGATTTGTGCTGCCTTGAGTTACTTAGCTGTGAACATGTTGGATTGGAAAGGGACTCAAAATGAAATAGATTTGTCATTCCCTTGTGTATGCTTTTATTAGATCATACTAAAAATATATTATCTTTTTCTATACCCATTCATTCAGTGCACTGAGTGGATTATGTAGACAATCAATAATGTATGATGTGTACCCATGTATTGACTGCCGACTCATCCCTCTTTGCTACCAGAGTCTGCTAAAGAGATCTCCAGATATGAGGTCAACGGTTCTCTGTCTGACAGCCAGGCCAATTCCATCTTCTCCTACCACCGGGAGCCCAGCTACTTTGAGATCCCAACCAAGGAGTTCCACCAGCAGCCTGCCAAGAAATCCGAGACGGAAGTTCATGAGGTTCCCACAAAAGACACCCCAGAGCCCTCCCTGTGTGTCCCCTCCACCCCCACACCCCCCGTGGTCCAAAGTCATGCCTCCTTCACCATTGAATTTGATGATTGCATGCCTGGCAAGACGAAGATCAAGGACCAAGTGACCAAATTCTCCTTCCGCCAGCATCGCAAGCTCCCATTGATAGAGGTGGTTACCACACCCACTGAGGTGATGTCAGCAGAGAGCAAAGTTGCTGATTGGCTGGTTCAAAGCAACACAAGCTTGATGAGGAGGAGGTCACAGACTGAAGATATTTACAGCACTAAGAGTGACCAATCGATTCAGATGGTCACCAAGGGTGAGTAACTGATGCAATGTCTGTTTATATCTAGAAACATTAGCTTTTAATTGGAACAATGTGCTGACTGGCAAACTGACTTTTTGTCCTTCCATCATTAGCACACCACGAAGATGGCACTCACAGTGACTCTGGGGATCCTGCAGTCAATGGGAATAGTCTCCAATCAGGACCTTCAATTGGGTTCCAGGTATCTCAACCACCTCAGAGAGCCTCTCCTCCACGCCACTTCACCTCCCCTGACTCCAAGGAGCCTGTGTCCTACTCGCCCCCAGAGTCCCAGTCCCCACCCAGACTTGGCAAGGCTGACCCTCACCAAGCCTTTGTTATTGAATTCTTTGATGACAACCCACGAAAGAAGCGCTCGCAGTCATTCACCAATAACACTATCCAGCCTGACACCTCAGGTCATAGGACCCAGCTGGAGAAAGCAAGGAAAGGCTTGAGCCCAAGTGGGGATAGACAAGTCTCATCTTTGGCCTCCATCACTCCCCCAACCCAACGATACACCATCCCCCTGAAGGGCTCTGGTTCTTCAGGATCCCAGAGAGCTGGCTCTCTACGAAGGGAGAAGACTGAGGACCGGATCAGTACCGGCTTCTCCTCTCGTTCCTCATCCACTGTCACTGTTCGGCCCTTTTGCAGCGTAGGCCGGAGATCCAGACTTGCCCAGGATTTCACTGCTGAATTCCTCAAACAAGAAAAACGGGCTTCCATCGCCAGCTGGGAGAAAAACACATCCAACTCTACTACAACCAGCCTACCAGGGACAGTGGTAGCCCCAGAGTCCCACCAGAGTCCAGTCAGCCCTCCTCCACCTACTGCTCCCTACCTGGCCCAGACTTCCTCCCCTATCCACCAGGCTGTGCCGCTCAAGGTCCTCATGAAGCCTCTGGTGTCTCAGAGTATGGAGGTCAAAAGCCCCCATGTCGGCCCCAGGAATGAAGAGGAGGACAGTCTGAGCGATGCAGGAACCTACACCATCGAAGCAGATGCTCAAGATAAAGAGGTAGAAGAAGCACGGAGCAAGATCAGTGAGGCAAGTGTCTGCCTCCATCTTCTGTTTTCTTTCATTTCTTTCATGTCACCAACATGAAGTGAGCTGGCTTTGTAATCAACAGTCCCATCTGCCTCATGGGGCAACATGCCACTCAGAATGAGCTGCGTTTATTGGTAGCATCCAATTCTCCATTACCGTACTCATCCACTTGCAATGCTTTGTTCCTGACAGGTGTTTGGTGTTGTTGAGAGCCCAGAACAAACCAACCAGACTGAAGCAGAAACATCAGCATCATATAGGCCTGTTATTATTCAGGGCAGGGAGCAGCATAGGCAGAGTAGCTGTGGGGAGCTGAGGCCAGCTCCAGGACAGGGAGAGAGTCTGGTAAAGGTAAACCCTCTTGCTTAGTGTGGGGTCAATGACTGGATGAATTAATCAATCATTTAACACCACCTCTAAATACATTCAAGTCATCTGCTGGGTCAATAAGCCATAAGCATTTAAATGCACAAATCAGCATGAATTGCTCTCTTGATTTGCCTTTATGGTGATTCCTCTCTTTTTTGGTATATGTCTCTCTTGGTTTCTGGATTGGCCAGATCTTTCCTCACATGGCTGTGTGTCTGGGTTCTTTGTAGTTTTGATTTTTCTCTCTAGTCCTAAGGAGAATTAATGAAAACTAGAATGTTTTTATGGCACTTGTGAGTAATAATGTCGTGCATATTTACTCAAGACAGATTGATTTTCTGTGTTTATCCAGAGAACAAGCTTGATTGTCAATATTGAAACCTCCCAAGAAGCCTATCTGTGATCATTACTAATCAAATATGCTTTTTTCATCTTTACGCAAAAAAATGTGTTTGTTATAGATATTGAATAAGTAGTCTATATTGCCATACAGGTTCAGCCAGGGGGCCCAGAATTACAGGAGGCTCCTAAGTGGATGTCTTGCTGGGCCAGCTTGGCAGACAGCTACACAGAATCTGGCCCTTCATCTGGCCTCTTTGACAACCCCTCCCAGATGGAGCTGCCAAGAGGGGGTAAGCCACCTAACAAGACATTACAGTCTATTTGAAATGATAATGAGACACCCTGATGAATATGAATGATATTCAGTTTCAATATGTGATTAATATGCATTAAAATTGTTTTACTTCAGCAGGAGGTAGAATCATCCATAAGTCTGCACTCAGCCGAAACCACGACGGCACCGACGCTGAAGGTTCCAGAGCTCGCCGCATCCTGCCTCAGGTACCACCAGGGGAGAAGAATGAGACTCCAACTCCCAACATTCATGTTCACTATGACCTGCAGTCGACATTTAATATGGAAGAGAGTAGCTTGGTGGCCACCAGGTCTCAGGATGATCCCCACAGGTTAATAGTGCAGCACGATGTAGAGCCTGACAGCCTGAGTGACACCAGCAAGTCAGATGATGGTTCCATCGTAGAACAGTTGAGGAGACCACTATGTAACACACTAGAGAAGAATAACAAGGAGGACAAGCTTAGACTCTCAGCCAAGTCTACATCGTTCTACATAGGCTCAGAGGAGGCTGTGTCCAAGCCAGAATGTGGAGGCTCAAAACCCAACTCTCCCAAGACTGAGAGAAATCAACCACATAAAACCTTCTCCACAGCCACGCTGACCAAACAAAGAGGTAACCAGGACTCTGGGAAAGTCAAGCCCAGTGTCTCAGCTCCCATCCTGGACCAGGGGACAGAGAGCCCCGGGTCTAAAGAGGGCCCGGTAAACGCCTTGGTCAGACAAGAGAGCTTCACCAAGGAGCGGCCCAGCAATGCCAGGTTGCCCAACATCTCCAGCCAGCCTGACCCTGACACATTCCAAGGAGCCTGCAATCAGGACACTCATTCTTACCTCAAAGAGACGGAGGATGTTCTGGCTGTCTTGGAGGCCAAGCTCCAAGCAAGCCAGCCAGAATCCACTCCTTCTCCCGTAATGGACTCTCTGTCTGCGGAGTCTGATGTAGATACCTCCAGCACAGTCAGTCAGCGCAGCAATAAGACCAGGCCAAACACAGTGACTAAAAAGCTCTCTAATAGCCTCCATAGGGAGAAGTCCTCAACCAGTATAGCTAGCCTGGACTCCAATCACCAATCCTCTGCATGTGACCGTGTGTCAGAGAAGCATCGCATCCAGGGAGCAGACAGCAAAAGTAAGACTGACACAGGCAGGAGACTGGTTGGACTGAGACGTAGTGTGGGAAAACATGGCTCCACTGACCTGAGTGACGACCCCCAGAGCTCCAGCCTGCCTTACTCTGACCAGGAGTCTAGCTCCCACCACACCCGCAAAAAATACACCATGCCTCTTCAGAAGGAGGATACAAAGCTCTCCAAAGTGGCCCAGGCTTTGAGTCGTTCCAGCAGCTTGTCAGCCCCAAGACCTACCAGGGCTTCCATCCTGCGTCGGGCTCGTCTGGGAGAGGCCTCAGACAATGAGGGCACAGAGACAGACAGGCTGTCCCAGGAGGCAGGCAGTGTTCCAGCCAAGCAGCCCCAGGAAACCAAGAAACTCTCCAGGCTGGATATGCTGGCCATGCCTCGCAAGCGGACCAGCTCTCTCAACACACCCAGCGACACAGAGGCCTCCACCACTCCAACATGGGCAGGCAGGACCACAGGATTCTCCAACCGCAGTACAGAGTCCAGCAGCAGCTCTGTTCGCAAGGCTTCTGTTCCCGGGCCCAGGCCTGCACCGCAGAAAGCAGCCCTCAACAAGACCCCAATCACCCGCGGACGATCCAACACTGCCAAATATGCCAGCAGCACAGCAAGTGAGTGTATCAAAGGCTCACACTGACCATTTTCTTGAGCACAAAATATATGTCGAGTCTTTTTACAGCTATAAACTATTTACTCTTTGGTAATTTTAATGTCTTAGCCAATCCAGTATTCTAGGAAAGTAATGGAATTGAGCCTGAACTGGAAGCATTACAAGGTCTGTGTAAAGTCAACCACAGTATTGAATTGGTTTGATAGTTTGATAAGCCTCAGCTAATATATATTTCAGAAGTGTAAGCCTGGGTTCTTCAACAACTTTGCTTCATCAAATGTTTCCATGGTAAAAATATTAGTGTGGGAAGGGAACTTTTGACTCAGTGCTTTCACTAACGACTAAACAAATAACGCTTCATATTCATACTATGCTACCTGAGGTGAAATTAGTTCCTCTTTCATCTGTACAATGTTCTCATACATTGTATGCTAATTTATGACCATGAAATGATTTACAATAATGTGAGAATATTGTGGTCCTGCTGAAGGATTCAAGGATTCAAGCCCCATGCTTAGGGTTACATGCCTTATGGTACATATCACTGTTTTCTATGTATCGTCTGGTCCTCAGCTACATACTGTGGAAGTTTTATGCTCATTTCAGTTTGTTAATGATTTTGAAACAGAAAAAAGACAATGAATAACACCAGATATGCTGTAGAATTTGTCCTGTTGAAATGAGCACTTCCATAGTGGACCTTTTCATGTTTTTGGTTCTGGGAAATGTTTTGGTGACTGGATCTGAGCTACTTTGTGGTGTTCTTCTTGGCGGTGTTCTTTGATGGTATCTCTCTTTCTCTCCTGTTTCCCTGCCTTGTCTTGTCTAACCTCTTAAACTCAAACCAATTCACAACCCTAAGGCTCCAGGAGGCGACAGAACTGCTCTGACTACACCTCCACCTCAGAGGAGGAGTATGATTCCAACCAGAATACTCCTAAACAAAAACGCTCCCAACCTTCCTCAGCTTCCCATAGCCACCGCAATCAGCCCCGGCCTCAGCCGCTGGTCGCCCTGCGGCCCAAACCCCGCAGCAGAGACTCAGAAGAGGAGAGCCACGAGGGGGAGGCCTTCCACAACTGGTCCAGCCACAGTGCCGAGATTGCACGGTAAAGTAGTAGAGCAAAGACCATTTGGTTGAATATCACAAGTTGAGTTTTATTTGCGTGCAGATACTACCATGATTTCAAAAGGTTGCATCAGTTTGTTAAAATAGCCACACTATCACAGAGAGCAAGGGTTTCACATTCTGAGGAAAGTGCGATCCTCCTGTGGGTCATCCTTGTAACACTTGTTTTGTTGTGTTGCCATCCTGGCAGGTTGAGTCAGGACCTGGCTAAAGACCTAGCTATCTTGGCCAGAGAGATCCATGATGTGGCTGGTGATGCTGAACCCCAGAGCTCTGGAGTGGAGATCAACACACCCGTCTCCACTGTGACTGCTCACGAAGAGGTATGTCAGACAGCGTAGGACATACCTAGCCACATGGCCTTTCTTGTTGGCAAAGATGTTAAAGACTAAAAGCCTTAGTCAAAAATTGACTAAATGTCAACTTTTTACTTTCAAACACCAACTGTTTCCTTATTAGTTGTACTATGGAAAGAGGAAGTATGCGTCAGTGCTCTAATTGTAGATTCCTATTGTACAGTCCTCTCCTGTGGTTATCTAGTCAGATCAGGTGCAGCTGTATGATGTGATGTCCCTTCCTATCAAAATTTAAAATACTCATCTTCGTCTCGATCACTAAATGTATCTTGAATGGGCAGATCACTCATCTGTGGCCTGTGTAGACCATCACATTAATTTGTATGGTCTTATCTCCTTGCTTTGTTTGCACATCAGTCACAAGAGATTGTTTCTGTTGTCCACCAGACTAAGGTTTAGAGTCTTGATTGTGTTGCAGCTGGTTCAGCACATTCCAGAGGCTGGACTAAACTACCAGAGAGTCCCACCGGGTTCTGCCCCTGTGAGGGAACCTGACCAAAATTTGAGTGACCACGAACCGAACTCCAGGCAACGGGCTTGGAACAGAGAAGAGGTCTCTATGTTGCTGTATGTTGCTCATTTCAAAGAAAAACTCTTTAAGTTCTGGTGTTGACAGATCTCACCTCTTTGTTTTCACCAGGTCGTTGTGGATAATCTGATGCTGAATCCGGTGTCTCAGATTTCCATGGCCATCAGACAGAACACTGAGCAACTAGCTGAGAAAATCAAGTATGATGTTTAGCACACATACACATCTCAGACATGCATAAATATCTTTCATTCCCATGCCTAATCAGGATTTGATGAGAAATGTGTATTAATCCCCTCTGATAATCAGTCTCTGTGAGCATGTAATCTCTTTGACTATGTGCAACTCTCTTGATTTACTGTAATTTTACTGCTACTACTAATTTTACTAAGTCACCGGGGTACACTATCACTGAACTTTATTTGGCATTGTGTTCATAGGGTATTGTTCCAGGACAAGATGGATGTCTGGGAAGAAATTGAGGCAAAGATCAATTCTGAAAATGATGTCCCTGTCCTCAAAACGTCAAACAAGGTTGGTGACTCTACTTGATGTCCATTGTCAAGCTAAAGGCATTGCAATTATGGATGTTTGTTTCAGCTCAGTGTCACATCTGTATTTCAGGAAATCACATCTATCCTGAAAGAACTCAGAAGAGTTCAAAGACAACTTGAGGGTGAGACACTCTTATATGTATTATAAATCCTTATCTTCTTCATTATGCTTTAGTAGAATGAATCCAAATTATCTGTTAAAGCACCTGCATTTTCCTTTTCCCTATCCAGTCATTAACACAGTCATTGAGCCCAGTGGGCAGCCTGAAGTAGCCATGGCGTCTGCTCCTGTGGCCACCTCCTCGACTGGAGTGCGACCCTCCAGACCTCCCGTCAGAGACTTTAGAACGGTCCACTCGGCCTCCCATCGCGGCGGGGGGCCCAGGCCCAGTGAGCGTGTCAGGAGAGCGGCTGTGACACCAAATGATGTCAGAGAAGGTTATTTGGTCTGAGGTCTGACACAAAGGTTCGCCCACTGCTGTGTATCTGCTGCCACCCCACAAATCCAGGTGCCGGACTATTGTACACAGGATGAAACCAAGAGGGGGAAGTGAGACTGTATACACCCAACTGTGTGGCCTCCAGCATATTAAGACACATACACAACTGCACTATGGGCACTACACGCCTACACTGTGTACTCAGTGGTGTAAGACGAGGCCTGCATTAAACACCCTCACATGATGCTCTGTCGGAGGCCTAGAAATGAGGTGACGATTAAAGGAGGGATAGCCCTTTAAACAAGGTCACGTTGGTGCCATAATACCTCCATTGACTCACTTCTGCAAGGCCTCCAATCTATACTTGATTATTTGTGTTAGAGATTGACATCTCATTATTTGCCAATGATATGACCAATGTTGTTGATGTTAAAAGCATACTGTAATTTCTTAGTGTAATTTAAAACCAGCCTGTGTATAATCAACTCAGGAACATTTGGTAAAAATCATTATTATTAGGGCTATTTTAATAAATCAAGATGTCTATGTTCAGTGACAAATCACATTACTAAGAAGTACTAGTTAATTGAGATTTGTTTTGAGTAGAAAGAACTGCAGTAACACTTTGTAGATCTGACCGTACTGTATAGTTGTGTGTGTGTGTGTGTGTGTGTGTGTGTGTGTGTGTGTGTATACAGTATGTATCCGCAGTCATCCCATTGCATTTCCTTATATATTTTCCCCGCATTTTTCTCTTTGTTGACCACTTTTCCTCTTTGAGGACCAGATTTTTTTGAAGAATGTTTAAAAAAAAAAAAAAAAAAAAAAAATTGAATTAGTGTGGTCAGTGTGGTATTTAAAAGGAACATGTATAGGCTGTTTGACAGAAGTTTTGGTCTCTTATAAGACACTTTGGCATTTTGTCATCGAGAATATGACATGACTTTGGGAGAGAGTCTGTAGTCACTAGTGCCAGTAATTTTATACACACATTTGAGATATGTCACGGTGAGCCAATTTGGTGCTTATTTATTCTGTTAAGATTCCAATTGCAATCAACTCTGTCTGGGCCCTCTGCAGTAGTAACACTACATATTCTCTACAACTAGAAGTGAAAATCCTTCAGGAATGTGTGGTTGAATGGAAGGAGGGGCTACAACATGAATATTTAGTCACCTGGCAACAGCAAACTAATGGCTGCAAAACCAGAGTAGTGAGTTGAAGCTTTCCAGTCATTCCTGGCCTCTACTGTTGGGAGAGTGTGTTTTTATTTGTCTGACATGGTTGAGTGATCAAAGGGCTTACTCACTGTTGGATTTTCATTTTCCATGCCTGTAGAACACAATTAGTTGCTGAGACTTGGCCAAAGACGACCACAAAGCATCTGTCAGAAATGATACACTCAAGCTTCTCCTCGCCTGTGTTCCTCAGTGGGACACCCTCCAGTATTTTGCTACTGAGCACGTCACACTACACCTGAAGCTATACATTGTTGTCAGCAGGGCTGTTGGAGTACTTTGGCAAGAGTTTTAATGATAATGTATTTTTATTAATGATGAATTTGACCATATAAATTGTGGCAGTTGTAAATCTTGATTATTAGTTGAGACGTTTCTTGTTTAGTATGTAAGTATCTGAAGATATGTCCTAAGAATTACCTCTCCCATCTTGTATTTTGCACTAATGTAGTACAACAGTGTCCCCTCAACCATATATGCTGCAAACCTTTACTCTCTTCTAACAAAGAGGGAGGGTCATTTCACCTGTAAAAGATTGTAAGCGTTTCATGCTGTTGAAGATTGGAGCACTGAAAGCAGCCCAGTACACCAAGTGCTTTCCTCTTCCCAATCTAGTTCGTACATATGATTGTAATTTGGAAGTCCTCTGAGTGCCACAAAGCCGTCTGGGATAATTTTTCATACAGCCAAGTACACTGCTTGTTTACAAAGTCAGACTCAAGCAAAAAAAAAAAAAAGGAACGTTTGACTTTTGGAGACTCTGGCTCAAAGTGCTGCTGCTATTGGGATAGTCTTTCCCCCTTTGCTTTACTCCATGTAAGTCCAAGCTAAGTCAAAGAATGTAATCTGTCTCTGAGTGTCGGGTTTTTGTCCCGTTTTGTTATTCAGTGTATGTTTCCTCAACTCCTCTCACAGAGTTATTTCTTTTTGATATGTTCTTTCTCAGCGTTCAGTGGTGTTCTCAGTTTGACTGGTTATTTGTGTAAGTTGTTGCAGAAGTTAGATGATGATTCCAGTTTTTCTAATAAATTTCATCAGTAAATCTGTTTGTTTTTGTCATTTTGTACGCTCGTGGTCCATTATTTATTTTTAAGCAATTGTACATTTCAAAACATGAAATGAAAGTCAAAACAGGAACTGTGTCTTCACATAATCAAACACCATAAATGTTATTTTTCAATTCAGTTTCAGGGTGGAGGAGTGCAAGAGGAAGAAAACGAAAGTTTGTGTTATATTGTTAAGAGCGCTTCTGTGGAAAAGGAACTATCTGCCGACTGCTTTGTGTAAGTTTCTTTTACCTACTTTAATACAACACAATGCTTTGGAAATCATATATTATCTGGGCTTTAAGCAGTCGGTAGATAGTTCCTTTCTTTTTCTTCCTCTTGCTATTAATTTACTGTGAAATATATTCCACAACAAAATTATGTTCTGATCATTCATAGGAAAATCAAAATGTAGCTTGACTATAGTGTGTCAGTTGTCATTTTTCCAACTTGAACTTTAATAGGTCGGGACCACCTGGAGGGAAAATGACCTCTCCTTACGAAAACCTGCATGACAGTTACGTTTCAAACAAAAAGGTAGGTACATCAAGCATCAATGTACCAAGCATCCAGTTACTGTTTTGTTTATTACACATTTATTATTGTTCGACTCATTTTATCATTTGACATCTTTGTATCATAATGTAATTTTTCTGTACGTAGAATCGCACCACTTTTGTGGCAATAGCTCTGGCTGTGGGTTGTTTGATTGTCCTGGGTATACTGCTGGCCATCGTTGTGTTGGAGAGACCTAAATCCAAAAGCCCTAAAACACTTCCTGAGGATACTGGACCTGATGAAAGCAATTTCTCTATGGATCAGTGCAGGTCAGACAGGGCTTGTTGAATCATTGGGGATAAAGCTTTGATTGTGTGTCTGTACAGGCAAAAGTATATTGTCAGTTGTAGCCAATGCAGAGGATGAGCTGTAGATGTATTCAATGTAGTGTCCCCACTTCCTATGCTGCCATTGGGCTGATAGTTCAGTTCAGCCTCCAGAGAGTCCATTCAGCAGGTGCCATTGTTTCATCCCTCAGGATGACCCTTGTGGAGAGCATCCCTCTGCATATGAAATATGAAGACAATGTCACCCTTGGGATCCCTCTGGAAAACGCCTGGAACGATCTTCTCTCCATGGCAACTGAACAAATAGATGTAGCCTCTTTCTATTGGACTCTAACTGGTGAAGATATCAATGTTAACTCCTCCTCTGACCTACCAGTGAGTTGTCAAAAACATTGTTAATAAATATCTAAGCCATGCCTCTGAAAGTAGCCCATAATGCTGTCAATCTGAACTCTGTTGTTGGCAGGGAAGGAATATTCTGGAGCAATTTGAAGCTTTGCCTTCCAGGAATGTATCTGTCCGAGTGGTGACAAGCGTTCCCTCCGTTCAAACAAACTCCACGGATTTAAAGATCCTGAGACAGAAAGGTTTGGAACTAATCCTTGACTAATCCTATGATTTATCATCTACATTTAGTGCAGGACATTTTTGGTTGTGCTGCATCGTCTTTGTGGACCGCAGAAAAATTGCAGCCACCTTGGTGGAAGCTACTGGGTCCAAGTAAGATAATACATTAAATAAAATTCCGATTGCCTCCCCTCGGGTTCTGCTCTTCTCCTCGCTGGCTGTCTGTAGGAGTTCAGGTGAGGAAGGTGAACTTTGGGCGCTTGACAAAAGGTGTCCTCCACAGCAAGTTCTGGATTGTTGACAGAAAACATCTGTTTATTGGAAGTGCCAACATGGACTGGAGATCTCTCACAGAGGTAACGGCAAAGTCTGCATTTGTAGGTGCTCATTTCCAAGCTTCAAACTAAATGTCTTGACAGTTTACTCACTTTTGATTTTCCATTGTAGGTAAAGGAACTGGGAGTGGTCATCTACAACTGTTCCAGTCTAGCAGAGGACCTCTATAAGATCTTCCAGTCTTACTGGGTGATGGGTCAGGCCAACAGCTCTCTGCCAAAGCCCTGGCCCTCAAAATATGACACAGCCATCAATGAATATCGCCCCCTAGTGGTGAAGGCTGATAACATTTCTAGCAGAATCTACCTGTCAGTGAGTTCCTTAGGTTTCAGTCTCATTTCCTTGTAATGGGACATGACCCTGCTAATAGGAGAGGGATGAGTCATGTCTACGAGAAGTGGTTCAGTCACAATACAGCACATTTATCACAGGAAAACCACCTAACTTCTGCAAAGTATCTCCAACACAAAATCAGATGTTTATGTATCACATGTCGCATGTTTCCAGTTTTGTTTTTGGTGGTATTCCATATTTGTGTCTCTCCCAAGGGTTCTCCTCCCTCGTTCTGCCCTCCTTCCCGGACCCAGGACCTGGAGGCGATTCTCTCCATCATCTCAGGGGCTGAACACTTTGTTGATGTAGCTGTCATGGAGTACTTCCCCACCACACGGTTTGAACATCCTCAAAGGTGAACTGCAAGGCCTGCAGAGGGAACACATATTTTCTGTTTCCATCAAGCTATGCACTGCTTCGCCCTTATTTCCCCATGTTTGTTACATCCATTCAACAGATACTGGCCAGTCATTGATGATGCCATTAGGAGGGCTGCATTTGAGAGGCATGTTAAGATCCGAATGATGATCAGCTGCGGACGCGACTCTGACCCAGTCATGCTGCCCTTCCTTGAATCTCTAGCTTCAATGCACTACCCTAGCCGGAATATCAGTATCCAAGTAGTAAGACACAACATGGGGAGCATTCTGCTATAAATAAGTGTCTGACACTGACACTACCAGTGCTTTTGTCCTTTTTTTTTGTTAACGAGTGACTCTCTTTCAGAAATTGTACATTGTGCCTGTGGGAAATCAGTCTGACATTCCATATTCCAGAGTCAACCATAATAAATTCATGGTGACTGATAAAGTAGCCTACATTGGTAAGCAACAGATTACACGTTCACGGTTGGGCTCAAACTACTACGCAGTCAAATTGCTCTGTGTTCAAGTGTTCAGGAAGCCCATGAATCAGCTAATGATTGACTGGCCAATGCTGTGTTCTCCAGGTACCTCTAACTGGTCAGAGGACTACTTTTCGACCACAGCTGGAGTGGGTCTGGTGGTTTCCCAACATGCCCCTCACTCTGTGTGGAAGACCGGGGCCTTACAGGACCAACTCAGGGCAGTGTTTGACAGGGACTGGCACTCCCAGTTTGCCGTGCACCTCGCTGATCTGGGTCACCACCCTGACTGCACACTAGCAAAAAGATAGTCTCATTTCACATTAATGAATACATTTTGCCATTAAGGCCATATCCAAGCCAGAGTTGTATTTTAAGAAAGTGTTATCTTGATGTCAAAGCAGTTTACATTGATTTCTTCACTGTTTGTGATATAGCCTCGCTAATTTGCATCGTTATCCAAGGCATAATATGAAGCATATTCTTTTAAGTGACTGTATGATAAAAATGAGGATAAATTCAATGAACAGTTTTATGAATGAGACTGTCACATAAAAACGGGTTAAACTGTACCAACTACATCATCAGCTCAACAGCTGTCTGGCTTCACACACTGATGCATGTTTACCTATAAATAAGCTCCTTGGGTTTATTGTTTTATCCTTAATATTTTTAAAAGATTTAAGGGGGGGGGGTGTCTCTAGTGTGGAGTGTTGAATATGTTTATCTCATGACATAGTGCATTGTCTATGAAATCCCATGAAGTGTAAACATATAGTCCAATGCACATGCATGTGCACACTAACACACAAATTCTTTCACACTTAGAATGCTTTCTTTCTCTTTATTAGAGCATTAGTGTACCATATACGGATGATAATTGTATGTAATTCATCATGAAATAAAAACATTCATAAAGCTATTTGATTTTATTCAACCAATGTTTTACCGAAAGGAGACTTGGCTGTAGTTCGCCTTCCTCCCAGTAGGTGGCAGTGTAATGAAACTCGGCGCTCCAGAATAAGGGCACAGGGCGACAGGCGGGGCTCCGTGTTGTAGTACGTGTGCTTCAGAGCGGTTAGCTTGCCTGCCAGTGAGCTAACGCTACGGTTGAATTGAAGTGGAAATCATGGTGCTACTTGAAAATGATTCGGTAAGATACAAAATAGAATGTCACATTTCGAGTGTTTTTTGTATATTGTCCCACCTTGCTGACTTTTTCTTGTTGCGTTGTAAACTTCAAGTCAACACTGCCTGCATTAGCGTTAACGTTAGCTAGCTTGTTAACTAATACTGGCTAGCCAACTGACTCATTGAGAAGTGAGTTATGCTCTGTGTTACCGCTGCTAGGCATGTAAGCTACTTTCTATCTCGGAAACAATCATATTTTTGCTATGGCAGAATTGGTTTGCCAGAAAACATTACATATTTAAACAAGTAATACTGACGTTTCGTACATGAGGCCAGTCCCATAGTTAACGTTAGCCGAACTATTGCTCTATATAGCTAACCTTTCTTTGAGGGCAATGTAAACCGAATTTTGTATCTTTCTGGTCTAAAAAATAATACGTTTCCCTAAATATCCATCAGGTCCTTATTAGAACAACATAAAAGCACCAAGGTTTTGTTTAACAGTAGATCCTGTGCCGTAGCTGTACATTGTATCCGTGTTGAATTCAACCGCAGCACACACTGAAAATTGTTGGTCAGCTTAATTATATTTGAACACTAACGTTACAGTAACATTGTCGTTGCCGGGATATTAATACCCGTCTTTGCTTTCCTTTCTCTAGTTTCTGACGGAGCTTACACGGCTGTTCCAGAAATGCAGAACCTCTGGTAGTGTTGTCATCACATTAAAGAAATGTAAGTGTTTGGCTGCCCAAATCAATCGTTAGTTTCATCGGTCAAGAAGGCCCCGAGCAGCTCCTTCCCGAGATCTAAACAGCTGGGATGGTTTGTGTTTTGCCTTCCAGATGACGGGAGGACCAAACCAGTTCCCAGGAAGGGGCACGCGGAATCGTTTGAACCCGCAGACAACAAATGTCTCATCAGAGCGTCAGATGGCAAGAAGAAAATTAGCACAGTGGTGAGCGGCCATGGTCTGATGTTGGAGACTTCTGGTTCTCAGCTATTGATTGTTTACACAAGTTGTTGATGCTGAATTCCCTTTTCTTTTCAGGTCAGCACCAAAGAAGTAATCAAGTTTCAGATGGTAGGTTTCCTTTATAACAAATAAGTGGAAAGTTTTTATTTCAGTGTGGTAGGAAAACCGTATCAGTGTGGGTGACTTGAGTGTAGAGTTTCTCTCTTGATTAGATCATCTTGATGTTAACATACATGATGAGCAAGCCAGTTACTCAAGGTTGTTTTTTTTGTTTGTTTGTTTTTTACTAGCCTTGGTCTGTTTCATTATAGGGTGTCTTGGATAAACAGGCTGTAGAGGTAGAATTGTAAGTTACTGCTGTTGTTTATCCATACACTTGATTGTCTTTTATTTAAAACTTTGCAGGCATACTCTAACCTCCTCAGAGCTCACATGGATGGACTTAAGAAGAAAGATAAGAAAAGCAAAAGCAAGAAAACCAAAGCCACCCAATGAGCAAGAGACTCTCACATACTTTGGGTACCTAGACTGGCCCGTACCATCTGAGGGAGTGGGGGAGGGCTTCAACTGGCATGTAGCCCCCCTCCAGCTTGCCTCATTCTCCTGAGGCCTCAGAATCACTGTTTGTCCATCTAGTGACTGCTTTGATATCATGCCGTCGTTTGCACGATAATGTCTCATCCTTGGCCATTCAGTGCCATCGGTGGATTGGAACACAAAAGCTGAGGATTTCTAACACTCGTAGAGGATGCAGCCGGTCCACTTAATTGAATCACCACACCATGTACCAACATCTCTGCTTTGGAACCAAGTTATCAACAGCCGTGTTGCTTTCCGAGTGGCCAAAATGATGGAACTCAATGATGAATTGCCTTTCATAATATTTCATTTAATTGTTATTGTCCCTATTTATATTCTATTTAGCGCTAACAAATGAGTTGTATTTGCATGTGTCAATTTGACAGCATCTCCAAACAGATTTTATTTAATTCTTCAGTTAAATGGATTTTTTTTATGAGAAATTTAAGCATAGGTGCTTAGTAATGTGCAAATACAAACTAAATACAACCACATAGTGATGCCATATTATGACATTTTTTTTTTTTTTTTTAAACCAATGTGCAAGTATTTGACTTGGCTTCATATTAGAGATAAAAATCATCGTATATTTTTTTAGTAGAATGCTACTTTCTGTTGTCCTTTTTTTTTTTTTTTTTTTTGAACCACAGATGTATGCAGAGTTCATTTTTGTAAGGCAATCTGTCAAAGTAACCCTCTTAAGTTAAACCTCTATGAAAGGCACAGTATAGCAGAATATAATGTGGTTAATTCAAATGTAAATGGCATACCACTTGGGAGGAGCTCATGATTGAGTTAAATGGAACAAAATGAACTCTGTTAATAAAGTAGTACATTTACCGAAAGGCATATTTGATTTATGAATACAGAGACAGCAAAGTTTTGGTTGTAAGTCTAACAATGTTCTCTTTACCCCAATTACAAGGCAGGTACAACTACAGCCGGCATATTTCATCAGATATTTGTAGTGTCTCGTCATGATACAGTGTGTCCAAATCTCATTTAAGTGGAATACAACAGAGAAAAGTTGAGAAATAAAGTGTTTTGTTAAAATTAACTGCCTTTTTCTTCAGTGTGATTAAAATGGCAAACATTTGAGAGAGTTTACCCAAAGGACAGACTGGTCTTCCTCTGCCATTCTTTACAACAGCTACTGTGGTAAACATGAGCAATGTAGAAAATGAGAGAATAAATACACATATATACATAGCTGTGCCACATTTCTGTGTTATTTTGTAAAAACAGTCTGAGGTATGGCGTAGCCAGGGGTCTCATAGGGCAGTGTTCCTCTTGTCTGGTCTCTCCTTTGGGGAGGCTGCTGGGTGGCGGTCGCTCTCCTCCTGGTATCCCTTCTTCATTAGGCTGGTCACATACAGGAACATGGTCTGGATCAGAAACAACACAGTGAAGTGGGTCAGGACATGCTGTATGATTTACCAAAAGAAAAAGGTTGAAGTTATTTCAACCACTAGAGAGCAGTAGAGCAGGTCCTTTATGGTAGAGAAACATAGAAAAGTGAAGTACCTAAAAATAAAACATTGTAGAGTTTCCAAGTCATTTTGCAACCCTCTGAGGGGTCCTGCTACCCGGGCTGAGTGCTCCTAAGTCTACACTATATTTCACCAAATCCACTGATGATGCAGGGTTGCATTTAATATGTAATTCCAAAACCTAAAAGCAGCAGTGTTATTTTCTGAGCATTGCTGCATTAATAATGTAAGGGATCTTGATGCGACATAACATGATGTGACATCGCCATGTTCCGCTTTCTCAATATACTCATTCATGGTTCAATGAGATGTACATTTTCACATCAAATCAAGCCTGCATTGCACTGGTTTTCATCTTGACATGTTCTGTGACGCATTAAGAGATGTGCAGAACTCTGGCTCTGATGCGAGCTAGACACAAACCATCATACATTGCTATTGACATTACACCCATCAAGCACACTTCACAAGGCATTGACGCGGGAGGGGTGCCTGGACAGGTCTTTGACACCACAGAGGTCAGATAGAGAGATTGAATGATGCTCCTTACCTTCCATGCCTCCTCCAGCTCTGTGGTCCATCTCTCCTTCAGAATGGGCTGGACGGCACAAATGAATTCTGCTCCTACGTACTGGAAAATAATTCATCCTATATGAGGACCTTAGCAATATGATGAACAGTCATTTTGCTGTGGCAAATAGTGTCCAATTGCTGTCATTCCATTGTGTTATTGCATGAGTAAACTGATAAACAGTACAAGTTATTATGTGTGTTTGATCTTGTGCAGTTAAGTTTTGGGAGTGCTTCAGTTCATTCAGCTGGTTTGTTTTTAGGGATCTGAGCACATGGGTGAGAATAATAATGAACTCTCAGTTGAAATTGGAGGATGTGCACTCCACCATGAACAACCTAGTGTGGTTCAGTACCATTGGGATTATCAAGGTCTTACACTGTAGTATTTAGGTGGGGCATTGTAACGATAATGGCTTTTTCCAAGCTCCAGAGCCAGAGCCTCCAGTCGCTCCAGCTGGTCCAGTCGGGCCACGCTCTTCTCAATGAAGGACATCACCCTGATGGAGGCCGAGAAAAGAAGACGCAGGGTGAGTTACCTAGCCTGGCCTACCAGATAAACATGAATTAGATTCAGCAATGGGCGACCATAAACTGATATGCTTCCACTGTAGATAGCCTAACACTCTTATTTGTTGAATGGATATTGATCTTTGAAACAAGTGGTTTTCTAATCTCAAATGCCAAGAAGAATGGGTGAAATTGATTGAACATCTATCAATACAATTGTGAAATATTTTATCCCCTGAAAACATTGCTTTTCCTAACCAGTAAAACCACAGGGCCAAATTTCTTTGTTGTTTGCAGGTGCATCTGCCATCATTTCACTGCAGTGTGTGTGCGTGACAGTTTTGATGATGAATACGTAACAAAGAGTTAGAGTTGGTTTAGCTCTCTCTCTCTGTCTGTCTGCCTGGCAGCCACCATGGACATTTGTACAAATGTCCCTGAGAGTGGTTGAAGGGCCATTTGGCCTTATCAGTGAATTTGAGAGCAGCTGGTTCGTGCCGGGACGTGTAACACATTTGCCTGAGCCTGGCTGCTGTAATGTCACGCTAGCCTCCGTACCTTTAGGTCCTCAGGCGTAATTGGCCCCGTTGGCCTTCTGTGGAGGGGAACACAAAGGGGCCTGATGCACAACAGAGAAGTGCCTGTGATGGATGCTCTATCCACAGCAGATTGGCAAGTAACTTTGTGTTGATTGTGGACTATTTTCTCCCACTTTTATCCCATGGTTTGAGTTTTACACTGTATGTTTGTTCCGTAGTTTTAGAAATGTATTTGACATAGTGACTGAAGTGAAAGGCAGTGGTTGGAGAGTTTTAATTTGAAATGAAATGATAGCTTCCATTCCACTGCATTTCTCTCAGTATTAATCCAGTGAGTTGAAAGACGTGCTACCTGCGCTGTGGTGTCTTTTACTGTGTGCGCTTTACTGCCCGGTGCTATACCATACTGTACTGGACTGTATTAATGTGTGCTGTGCTGTGAGAGTTGGTGACCGACCGCAGGCCATGTGCCCTCAACTCCCGGCTAGTCCGCAACCTCTCCAGGTCCTCTACGTCTCGGAACAGGAAGAAGACGTCTTTGCATTCAGGATGGGTCTCAAACAACCTGTTACCAAGACAACAGTAAGCAGTCATCCGTGAAAGTCCGAGGGCACTGTTCATAAAGAGCAGCCTAACCAAGCTGACGTATTCATTCCCACACCAAAACAAACCTCCCCAAGAGTCCACCAAGGTCCCCGGCTAAGATGACAGTCACTCACAGCTGGAATCCTAGATGGACAGTGCTCGTGTAACTTACATGAGTGTGACTGCATCGGCCAACATTTCAAGTCAATTCATGCAGCTCATCAAAATGGTGATTAGCCATTTCTATGTCATCCTCGGCACATTCTCTCCACTCCATTCGCTGAACAGACATCTGATTGTGCCTTTCTGATCGTACACGTTTTCCATCAGATTCTGCTTCTACTCACTACTGCCCTCCCCCCTGGCTTTACTCCCAACAGCTGCAATCAGCAACATGGCATGGTGGATCTTTGAGTTAGTTAGCCTGGCAATCCATACTCCTATTTCCCCTGAGCCGTGATGAGTTGCCCTGCCCTATCAGACCCAGGATGGAGTCGCAGTGAAATGGAGCCTTGGCTCCTGTCATGCTCAGGCAACACAGAAGTCTTCCTCTTTGGTTTAACCCCAATCAATAGCCTTAACCAGAGAGTTTGATCACGCTGCTGTCCAATCAGAAAGCCTTCCTGCAGCAGAGGTAGCTGTGATTAGTCATGCTACCAGCTTACACAGGTGCCTGTTCTGAATGTATGTTGTATTATGCTCACACTGAGATGCAAGGCTCGTGGTAATTCTGTAGGTGTAAGGTGGAGCTTGTGAAAACAGTCCACCAAGCTACCAGGACATCTTATTGACATTATTTTTTTATTTAAACCTTATTTAAACAGCCAACGTCAGTTAAGAGCATCTTTTAATGACAGTGACCTCTTTGTTATTTCTCAAATGTTCCTCAATGATCAAGGTGTACTTATGGGGTTGAAATCAGAGAAGCAACGCACAATGCAAAGGTTTGGTTTGTATGTAGGTCATAATTATATGAAAGGGACAATCCGATTTTTCCCCCATTAGCTATGACACATTAGACCAAGCATCAATAATATATTGTTGAAACTACTTGCGGATGGGGTAGGTCGAAAAGCGGCTTTTTCTCGTTTCTATTTTACCATTGTTTAGGGGCCTGTTCCTGGTTGCAAGAGGAAAAACCCACATCATTTTCACCCCTGAAATATAGACCCGAGTCCTTCTGAATGAATGCATTCAATTTCTATACCATGATGCCT
>OOFE01017830.1:0-12845 GCA_900323365.1 Monocentris japonica | reverse complement strand
TGGTATTTAAAAAAAAAAAAAAAAAAAAGATTAATTAACTTCAATCAAAGCCACGGCCTATGATATACGGAGAGTATTGGCTCAGAAGGAGGGAGGAATCCTTACAAAACCCTGTTAATTTTCCATCTCAACTCTAAATCATTGATCAGATCAACGTGGGAATGATAAGCTGCATCCATATAGTAGGAATTATCTGTAAAATCCCCAAACCCCGACCCAAGCGTACATGCAACTGAATACATGCAAGGGATACTTTCAGAAAATCTTGGAATGACTGCAATGTACTTCTACTTCATGTTTTAGCAACCCCTGATAAACTGACAGCTGTAGTAAAATGAGACATGTTCTCTTAAAAAATATTTATAGTAGGTTCTGTACACTTTAATATCTGAAAGTTATAAAGTATAAGTAGAGGCAAAAACCCATTTGAGTGATGTTCTTCTTAGAAATTGAAAAATGCATGATTTTCTCCCAATCTCGTCTCAGTTTATTTATTTATTTTTTTCCGTTGTTGGCGTTTAATCAGTGAAGAGGAGTGAGGTTGGGATAGGACCCAGTTCATGAAATCCCAGTCCTACAACAGTCTACTGCGTGCTACAGGAGGAGCTTTCCATTTCGATGGATCTTTAAAATCTTTCCAAGTCTCTGTTTGGCTGTTGCCATTCCTTTCTTTAGCCGCTTAGCTGTGAAAACAACAAGAAAAGACAGGAGATGAGGAACTTCCGGCTAGCTCACTGTTGCCGCTGTTGCATTATTGTTGCACTGCACGTATTTCAGTAAAGGGCAATAAGTTCGATTTGTATTGTCCCATAACAGAAAATGAGCATAATACATCTGCAGGGGGTTGATAGGGTTGTTGATCAATACCCATGACTCACTGATTTCTTGGCCGGGTGCTGAGATTTCTGGCTTTCAAAACTCACTTTCTTACGCTGTTATGGAACAGAAACTCTCCATTTCAGCTATGATCGCTAAAAACCCCAATTTGAACCCCAATTTGGTCATCAGGCTAGAAAATTCTGCATCCAAGCTATCAGAGGCTTCACCAGAACCTTGAAAACGAGGTTAGGAAAGCAACGTTTTTTATGGGCTTGGAGCCAGAAGGGTGTAACTGGCACTTTGGGCAAAAATGAGATCTATATATCACGTAAAAGCTCTTGAGGAGATTGAGTAAGTATTTTATTTGTGTATTTATGTGATGGCTTTTTGTTTTGGCTCCCCTGTAAAGTTGGTCAAAACCTACTTATGCCCCTCTGGCTCCAAGCCTCTGATTTGTGCCCGTCCTGTGCATCCATCCCTAGCGGCAGCACATCATTCATAGATGACAAACAAAATTCTGCAGTTCATCCCTGTACTCTAAATGACATCTGCCCTCTAACTCACCTTTGGCCTCTGCTGACGCCCCACGATCAACTTTTGCTGTGTTGCTGTTGTTGGTGCTAGTGGCGTTGGTGCTGTTGTTGGGCGACGACGTGGAGGGTCGCCTCTGGGTGAGGAAAACCCCCGGCGCCATGGGCTGCGGCCCTCCCGGCGACTTGCCTGTTCCAGTGTTGTACTCGTGGTCTGTCAGGCTGCCATCTTGGGAGTCCAGATTGTGCTCCGGAGAGCTACTGTCCTGAGAGATTTTCGGCGGCTCCTCAATCACTACTGCCTTCTTTTTGGTGCTTTTCTTCTTCTTCTTGGTTTTCTGCTGCTCCTCCTTTTTCGACACATACAAGACATTTTTCAGTTGAGCGACGTGTGTTAATCTTTCAGGTACTGATTATTACACTGATACTGCCTTGTTAGTCGACATACCTGATGAGAAAGCTTGGCTGCAGCGGCCGCAAGTCCCGTTTCTATGGAGGCGACTCGGGCCCCGTCTCTTGCTGGCCTTTCCTGTCGAGGAACCGAGGGTCCTACACGGGCTGTGACAAGATATATGTAAGGATTTAGAAGATACAAATACATGTTCAAATAATTACACTGTAAAATTCATTGATTCATTTGTCTTGGGATGTCCTATTTACCTGTTGGGCTGTATGGAGTGTCATCAGAGCTTTTCCTTTTTTTCGATCTGGATTTGAAAACAGGATTATCCTCTTCAGACTCCAGCGAAGGGTAAACTGAAATCAACAAATCATTTATTAATGGATGTTATGCATTCATCAGTGTCAAATAAATGACGCCCAAAATTAACCATCAATCCCCAAATAATGTGGTATAAGATGGCATTGATGCCATGCCATTCAGTGCACTTCTTTCTGGTTTCCCTGCACTTAAAATGGTGGAAGTTTCCAGTGACAGCATGCAGGACAGCTGTGAGACAGCTGTTGACTGCCCACTCTCTCTGCCTGCTCGCACCAAGCCCTGTGGAACGCGACCATTTCAATGTGGGCAATTCCTGATAATTGGATGATCAAGACTTAAAAAATGACCTGTTTACAAAAGAAGAAAAGAGCGCCAGTCTTTGCCCTGGATTTCAGAGTGAGAATGTTCATGCTAAGAACGACTAATTCGAAACTCAGTTCGAAAAGCATGTAAAACAACAATTCTGAACTTGTGTTAATGGGTTGTTAACAAGCTGGGATGGTCAAAACGGTTGTTTTTGGACAGGGTTCACAAAAAGAAAGTTGCAAGGGAAAAAAACGCCAATTGGAGCAACACGAAAGGGCAGATTTGGAAAGGACGTACGAAAAAATAAACACAAAACCCTATCATCTACTCCTAATGAACACTTCCTGGCCAAATTTAGAATTAAGGACCCACATGTTGATACACCAGAGGCCAATCTGTTTTTAACGGCACCTGTTAGCAGCAGTGAGAAACAGGCATGGCATATAATCATTTTCCCATTCTTTTGCTCAAGAAATACCTCCGTAACACTGGCCTGACCTCGGTTAGCTTGACTTCTCATGCCACACTTTTCATGCCAAAGAACAGAAAAACAGAGAAATTAGATGGTGTTTGGCGCCTACCGTAATCTGAGTCCTTGAAGCATGCGTCCATGTGATCCTGGTCGTCGTCATAGTCCATGCTGTCAATACTGCTGCTTTTCCTGGGTTTCTTCGGGAGGCGTTTCATGGGCCGCTTGCTGTTGTTGCCGGCGGCTCCGCTGGCCTTCTTGCCGGCCTGCGTGCTGTGCGAGTTGTTCTTCGCCTGGCTATTGTTTTTGGACTGGTTGTTGCTCCAGGGCTGCTGCAGGCTGTCTGAAGACGACAGGTTGGCCATGGACAGCATGCCCTGAATAGCCTCCTGTGTACTGGGGGATGCAGGTGGCTGACTGTAAGTACGTCAATAAGAAATACACAACATACAGACATTACACAACAGTCAACAAGCTGGCAACGATGAAGATTGATCAGTTACATTATGAGCCATTACGAGGTCTTTTGACACCTGCAAACTGTTAATCCTGGTGTAGAATCAACACGACCAGACAGGAACTGCTGTCAAATCTAAATATTCTCCATCGACCTGTTACTTTAAGAAGCAGCTACAAAAATAAATTCAGACCGTCAAGATTACCACCTATTAAGCCATTAACCGGTGAGCTATAACAACCAGCAAAGTGACTATTAAACATGGTTATAATCGCCCATGGTCATTTCATTCCCCACAGTCACCGAGTCATGTTCCCCTTTTCAAAGCAATTAACATATTTTCAACGATGTTTTCTTTATTTCTTTCATTGCTCATTTGTAGCTTTCAATGTGGTGGAAATAGACCATCAAGAGCTGAACAAAACAGCAAAAGGCAGAGGAAGAGCCCCGAGCCAGAAGAAAACCGCTGAAAGAATCGGTGTAAATTGTTGCTTCAGTCACTAGTTGATTTTTCAGGGATATTGTTAGCAGGTTATAAAATTCAGCTTTTTCATCCAATTATATCAGTCACTGAGCGAGCCATTTGTTTGTCAGTGATTTGCTCCATTAAGAAGAGTAAAGCCTAAATTCATTTACTGAATGAAAAACACAGAGCAGTTAACGGTCTAGTGGGGGAAATTCGGTGCACCATTCAGTCCATGTCTGTGGCACTATATTCCCAGTGTGTTTAGTTGTATAAGTTCCTGTGATGGTGAAGGAGCTGTTTGTGCAGAAAATAAGGACGTCAAGGTAGATCACTCGTACCTGTTGGCGCTGTAGTCAATCCCGCCCACTTGCTTGCTCGCCTGTAACAGGTCAAGAATCCCAGCAGCGCTGCCACCCTTTTTCTTGACCTTAGAGTTGCGACCTTTGACCTCTGGTTTGGCCTCTGTGTCTATGTGTAGAGACTCTTCATCTGAGGAGTCAACACTCTGTTTTCGAAAGAAGTGGACAGTGCATAAATAGACATAATAAACACAAGAACAGAGAAATATAGCATCACTTCCAAATCTACGTTTGTTAGAAGTGAGATCTGTTTTCTCAGTCGGGATGTGATTTCTCAGGATTGCAGCTTTTTTGGACATGCGGCTCCCATTCATTTTTACTTTCTAATTACCGTTTTCCTGTTGTTCTGTGTTACTGATCACATCTGACATACGTTAGCTAACTGTTATCAAGTGAGTTCGACCTTGAAAAAGTGGACCAAGGTTATCAAGCGGCTTCCTATGACCTCTCAGTTAGTTAACATAAGAGCATCTGGCATAAGTCTGTTTCTTCCTCTTACTTCATTCACGCCACAGCTATTTTCCTAATCAGTGTGTGGTGGTCCACGTCTCAATCTGGGAGCTTCTCCTTTTGATTTGCCCTTAATGTTTTTGTTTTTTTAATCCGAGCATTATCGGAGCATTGCAGCATGCACTGGCACATGTGATCTCTATTGGTACATGATTGGTCTTTAAATACATTCACATGAAAAGTATTAGACGTCTTGAAGGGAATACTGGCAGCTGTTATGGTCCAGCGTTTCATCAATAATCAATCACTGAGCAGTCTTTTCATGTACAGTACACAGCACAGTGTAATTGCACATTGTTCAAATACTGGCCACTTAGTAGGAGAGCAGCTAGATTTGGTTGTCAAGGTCATTATTTGGAGATTAAATTACGTATAGAGATGCATACCTTGGTCACCGAAGGTTGGAGCTTTGGTTTTTTGGCTGGCTGAATGGGTTCTCTGATGTTTGACAAAACTGGACAAAAAAACAGAGTAGTCATTAAGCAACATCACAAGTTGTTAATCTGTAATTTTCACTTTGTTGATAGCTTAAAAAACTGAAATGCTGCAAGAAATTAGTCTTTATCATTTGACACTTGGTAAAAAAAAAAAAAGTAACAAATGCAATGCCGCGCTGCAGTACTCACAGGACAGGTCTCTCTTAGCGGCATTCTTTTTTCTCCTGATGGGGAACTCGTCTATCTTCAGCTCGCCTTCATCCGAGACATACTCGTACTCGTCTCTCACTGGCTTGGCTTTGTCCTCTTTTAGGTTTTGTAATGATCCAAAAACACTCGAGTTGGTCTGAGGTTTCAGTGTCTTGGAGCTGACAGGAAACCACAGGACAATAAGGGAGTGGTACAAGACTCATCCAGGCACCCACACCGAAAAGTCCTTGAATTAGTTCTAATGGAAATGGTGCTGAGTCACATAGCTGTGTAATCATCATAATACGCCGCATGAGAAGGTTAACACGTTCTCTTCTGGAAAGTGAGACTCTCATGAAACGTTTATCTGGCAATCATAGCCATTCCATACGTACCCAAGCATTTTCTTGTGAGACATGGTAAAGCTGAACTTGTCTTTATTGCCTGACAGCGGTGTTCTGTCAAATTTGCATTCCTCCTCCATTTTCAGCAGGGAATCTGGTTTACTATTCTGTAAAATCAAGAAGGGAGTTGTTTTAAGGAAAAAAATACATTATCGTAAAAGTAAATGAAATCACCATGACGTTAAGAGTCACTACTTTCACTTGTGCCATTTTACAACCCCAATTAACCTATATGAAATCCTTACTAGGAGGGATGCAAAATGGCTGTCATAAAATGACAGGGGGGATTTATGTAATTAACTGAAATCCATGTTCACCACTTAACAAGCTGTATTCATTTTATATTGATTTTAAAGATGTAACCTCAAATTGAAACTGCTGAAATAAAAAAAAAAAAAAAAAAATCAACAGCCATACTGTCTCATGTGTTTCTTTCACCAACACTAACACACAGGCCTAATTGCTCTGCACACTGTACAAAGAGGAGCTGTGAACCTTTACATGAATCAACTGTGATCACAAGTGAAGATGTGGTCTCCAGTGACCTTGGTAAATATCTAACAGGGTATCCACTCCATCTGCAAATGTTTGGCCTGATGTGAAGGAGCACTTGGATCAGGATCCTTGGAGGGACTACAAACATTCCAGAGTAGTTTGGCATTGAATTTTCCATGAAACTAAAGCCCTCTAATGTCTTCCGTTCAACAGAATTACACTTTTGCTCCAAAAAAGCTTTCCATGTTGTTCAGCAATAATGATACAACAAACTTTTTTTTTTTTTAAAGATGAGGGCATATGTAAATACTTATATGGAATGCAGTGGATATGGGCGCAGTGTAATTCCATTAGGTAAACTCTGGGAGGGTGAATGTTTCTGGAGCAGCTCTGATGAGCTGCAGGCCTGAAATGTGCGACTTAGGCCGCATCATTATTTTTGTTGATTGCTTTGAAGTGAATTGTGCAAATCGCTTTTGGATGATCCTGCATTTTTCTGTTCAGCTTCTCAAGCTTGTAACCTTCATGACAAAAGGACACCAAAAGGACACCAAGCTTCAGTTTATTTGAACTTTTAAAGAATTGTTATACTATTTACTTTGGCTTCGCGACCAACCGTTTGGTTTAAATTCATGATAAAACCTTCTCGGCTGAAATGATCTTACCTTATACTTCCATTTTGCTTCAGTCTTGTTCTTACTCTGCTCTCTGATTTCAAACTTCTCCACGTTGTTCTGCTTTGATATTTCTTTCTCTGACATACTCAGGACATTCTTAACAGCCTGACAAATGTAAATAATTGAAGTAAGAAATAATATTACGATAAAAATGAATCCATGATGTCAAGAGTGACTATGGGGCGCTGTTACCATTCTACATCCCCAGTTAAACTAAACCAAACCATTGCTGGGAGGGATGCAAAATGGCCTTTACTAAATGATTGCTGATGGAATTATGACATTAAGTGAAATCTAAGGATATAAATGTTCAGCATTTACCACAATAACTTGCACTGATTTAAATTCAATAAAGGGATGTGAATCAAGTTTAACCTGAAAGTGAAATTGCTGAAATAAAAAATGTTTAAAACTTCTTGTTGAGATGCAACATGCATGCTGTTGACAATAACATTACATTTAGCTCCACTCACCTTCCCTTTCTTCGGCTGGTCCATCTTACTCAAGATATCCTTTGCATGGGACTCCAGAGCTGCGAAGCTGGAGGGTTTAGGAGGCGGCGTAGGCTCTTTCGCTTTCTTCCCTTTCTTCTTTCCTCCTTCCTTGACCTTCGGCACCTTCGGAGGCTTGTGGGCCTTGGGTATCTTTGGGGGCTTGGGTGGTTTGGGGGGTTTGGAGGCTTTCTTTCTCACTGCTTTCTCTCTGCTGGGTGAGGGGACATGGGCCGGGGAAACGGGCTCTTCAGGCTCTGAGTGGGTGGATGGTGGCTCCTCCACTGGCACCTTAATGGTGGGCTCGCTCTTAATGGCTTTTGTGGCATTCTAGGAAAGAAGGCAGGTAATTATGATGAGAAAGGAGCTGTTATTCAAACCTCTCTGATTGAAGTTCACCGTAGCAAAGCTGCACTAGGCAAGATTTTTATGTAAAAATACATTTAACAGCCTATATCACAAATTGGGGCTTTAACAGAGAAGATTAGCCCTATTTGCCCAAATGTAATTTTGGTGTCAGATATGGTCACTGGCAAGAAATCTTCTCATCGCACAGGAAGTGATGAATTCAAAACTTAACAGTAAAATGCAAAACTACTAAACAGCAGTGAGTGAACCTCCCCACCACCCCCACCAGACACTGGCATCACGTTACATGATTTCTGGGTAAAGAAGTCCTTTAAAATTTTCAAATTTTCAAAAATTCAAACTGTTACAACTCACTGCCAAAGTGTGAAGTTTCAACTTTAACATAATTCCGTAAGGCCAATCAGACGCTGTACTCAACATGTCTTGATAATATGATATCTATGCCGAAATAATAGAGAAAAACCTCTGAAATTCTGATCTCTCTGGCAAGATCCTTAATGAGCTGCGTGGGCTTCATATTCTCTGGAAGCTCATCCTCATGTTCAAGAAGGGCCTGTTGGGAATAAAGAACACTGTTATAACCTGTCATCACGTTCTAGCTGGGCGAAACACTAGATATATAACCTGATGTGTAAATACCTGTTTTTTAGTCCAAGCTCTGAATGCTCCATTAATGATTTTGGCACCGTGTACCAGGTAGGGGGCCGGTTGCTTATTTCCTTTATGTAAACCTGCAGCAACAGAGATGCAAACGTTGTCAGTCAATGAACCCTGACCTTTAATGAGAGGTGTGGCAAACTTTGAAAAGTCAAGATAAATTAACTTTTAAAAAATATGTTATTTACCCTGGAGAAGATATCACATTGTACAGAGTGCAGCGTGCCTCTCACAAACACAAAATGAGCTGAGACTCTAGCCTGTGGTTTTATCACAAGACAACCTGGAGCTATTCCACTGAACAGTGAACAGGAGACCGACTCTGTCAGCAGGGTGGCACTTAGTGAGTAGAGAAGACTATCCCATAGCTAAAAGGTACCAGATTTCATCCCAAAACAGCCAATGCGCCGTCAACAGTCAAGTGGACCTGTTGAAGTGCTCTTAGCAAGACAACACATGCCTACCTGCTCACTCATTGTAAGGCACTCTGGGTAAGCGTCAGCTAAATGCCTAAAATGTAAAATCTAATGCTTTATGGAGAGTATGTGGTGATTTATCACAAATAAAGTTTCATTTTCCATTTCAGAATTGTTAGCCGTGCAATGAAATGAAGCTTGCTTGGATGGAAAACAAACATGCTATGAGTCTAAAGAGTCAGACTCTGCTTTACTGTCATTGAAGCAGCTCCAGATTGTGCTTCTTGATGACAGAGCAGCTTGGTCTTGGCTCTTTGGTTTCTAGCTTTGGCAGAAACTCACCAATCTAGATTGAACTGTTACGACCACAGGACTGAATTAGACGAAATTGAAAAATCAGTTTTAATGTGGATTTCCCCTTCAATTTTAGTTTAACGGCAGAAAACAAATCGTCATAACATCTGAATAGTCCTATCCACTCATGAAACATGTTCTTCACGCCAAAGGTCTTTCAGGGTGTTTGAGTGCACGAATGCCTCTGTGCAACGCTTGCCTCAATCCTGATTACAGTGGGCTGGACACACAACCACAACAGGAAACAATTAATAACATCACAGCAAAGTAGGAGCAGCAGCACTGAAGAAGTTGACCTTGAAGTTAAGAAGAATAATGGTATATTAATGGCATGGCCTTCTGAGGTAGAAGCAGCGTGCACCGCACACAATAGCAATCTGGCTATAACACACACACACACACAGAAAATGGTGGAAACATAAACAATTGCCCCAAGCCAGCTGAGGAGAGTTTAAACACAGGCTTGTAATGGAGCAAGTGATTCTACCTCAGCCAAGCCTTTTGAAGCTAATCATCTGTGAACTCGGCGATTCACCGATTTAATGACTGAAATAATATTAGGGCATCCAGCTCCTCATCTGTGCAGCAGACATACACCCATATAGCAAATGTGGAAGACCAGGGAGCCACGCTGCAGCTCTAAAAGGAAGATCTGACAGTGTTTGTATTTTCTCAAGGCTTTCCTGCATTCTTCTGGAGAAACGGAAAGGCTACATGAGGATATGAGTTTACATTCAAATACCACACATTACTGTGAAAAACAAATGTATAAATATAAAATGTGATTTCATCAAACTAATTTATTTTTTCAAATGAGTGTTCACCTTTAAATCGCTCGAGCAGATGCCGTCCCACATACCAGCACGCCGTCTCAAAGTTGGGGAAGGGGGTGAGTGTTTTGACCTTTAGCCGCTTCTCTACTTCATACGCTCTGAGGAGGATAAACCAAACAGCTGTAGCTACATATTGTCATACATTGCAAACAGGGTTATTGCAGCAAAACTTTGCAACTTACAAGACATTTCCAAATGTTTAGAATTAATCAACAGAGTTGTGGACTAGGGAGACAGCGAAGAACAAGTCCTGAACGAGGACCTACTGTAAACTCTAAGCTTTGCCTTCAAATCACACTAAATCCCCCCAAATCAGGACATTAATATCTCCAGGTCACAGGCATGGCGCATCACACCAATGACCACACACAACTACGAGGAGGTGGCTGCACGTCAAAAAGGATGAATGTGTGCACAATATGGCAGGTGTCCTAACCTCATCTGCATCTCCACACTCAGATTGTGGACGAAGTGTCCAGAGAACGCCAGACAGTCGACTGGGGTCAGTATTGCATTGATCCAACCTTAGAGGACAATCAAAGGTCAACCAAAGCAGAAATGTGTAAAATTACAGTGATAGAATAAAAGAAAAATCCACCCTTGGACACTCTTACACTGTTAGATATCGTTGATATAAGTGTTGTAATTTACTTTTTTTGGTTTTAGGGTGGATTCAAATGTGCAAGTACACTGCATCCCTATAACATGCTGTGATTCACACACTCACACACACACACACACACACACACACACACACAAAACAGTGGGTCACTGATTGTTTTGACGAAATCAAGTTCAACTTCATCAATTACATGTGTGCAATTCTGACCTGATGGGATGAACAGAGTCTGCCCTTGCTTTAAAGTGCATTTGTAACACTTGTCCACCTGATCGGCGAAGAACATTTCGCTGCGATTCGATGACGATCTCCAGCGCTCATAGAGAGACAGGTTGGCAGAGGTGGGCTTGATCAGGAAGAAGATCTTCTCTCCCTGCAAAGGCAAACGCCATCAGATTTTCCGGTACATCACCACCGAATGAAAGACAGCGGAAAGCGTAACATTATGGTATTAGTGGAAACTAGAGGTTGAGTGTAATGGGTTTTTGGAGGCCAATATGGATATTTTTTGGATTGAGACTGCCAATAGTGCTGATATTCAATGGCTTTCATGGCAAAAAAATCCAAGTTTTCCCCCAGAAGTTTATTCTTGACAGCTTGGAAAAGCCTCTGAAACAGCATGGAATCAAACAAACTGCATCATGTCAGAGCTGGGCGACACTGACTGGCTGATATCTGATGTTTAATAAAATACCAATATCAGGCCCATATGATTGGCAAACCCTGGTGGCGACAGACCTTGAGGATGTGGTACCAGACGGAGGCGCCACCGCACTCAATGTGAAAGTCTGTGTAGCTGTCCTTCACACAGATGAGACAGTATTTGGTGACTTTGGGCTTCCCAAGCAGAGCGTCATCAGGCCAGTAGTTTTCTACCCAGGACAATCGCCGCACTATCTGAGGACTCTCCACTATGCTGTTCATCCTTTTACAGAAAAACAGAAGTAGTGATTAGTGAATATGCTTTTCTGAGCCATATAAGTCAAATCTCATTTTAAAAACTGTGTGTTCACTTGGTAAAGACAGTAGAGACGACACTGACATTTGAAGTGACAATACGGCTGAGGGCGTGTTGCCTTCAATGTCTACCTTGTGTCTGAGAATTCCAGGTTGATGACATTTAAAACTTTCTTTCTGTTTGTGCTGTAGTAGAAGTCGACAAACTCCTTGAGCTTCATCTTGCTGTCAGTCTGCTTCGTAACATCTACGACATCAACGCCGACATCAGGACCTGGAATTAAAAAAAACAAAATAAAAAATGAGAGAAAAGAGTAGCTCATGATAAAACTAGAGAACTATAAAGAAATGATGCACTCAAGAAAATGTATTGGGCTAGACAAAAGAAATAATATTTTCACACAAAACTCTGTTTAACAAAATATGTCTGTTGCAGAATACACTTGATGTTGCATTCACTGGGCGCCAGATCACAGGAAAAACCAAAGACAGAGCAGAGATGCCCCCTATTGAAAGGCATATACTACATTCCTGTTTGATAAGTAATGAAATGACTACAATATAGGAACAAAATGCATTGTTTGTCAACTAAAACAAATATATCACATAATAGTATTGAATTACTCAGCCAATGAATAAACACAATAGACTGTTTAGAGCAGCAGGGAGTGACTTGGTCACAAAAACTTGGTGATTCACAATGTGGTAAATAAGAAACATTTTTAGGCTTGCTTTTACTTCAACAATGGTTATATATTGTTTTTATCCTTGTTTTAATTATTACGTGCATTTCCCCTCAACTTTGTTCTTCTTTTTCTTCTTTTATTGCTCACGTTTTATAATTATTGCTCATGTTCTTATTTGTCTTGTAAAACTCAGTTTTGATAAGTGCTATATAAAGGATTATTATCATTAGTAGTACTACTACTAGTAGTAGTATTAGTGGTTGAACAATAGTAGTAGCAGTGGTAGTAGTAGTAGTAGCAGTAGTAGTAGTAGAGGTATTAGTAATAGTAGTAGTAGTTGTAGTAGTAGCAGTAGTAGTAGTAGTAGAAGTATTAGTAGTAGTAGTAGCAGTAGCAGTAATAGTAGTAGTAGAAACAGTAGTACCAGTAGTAATAGTAGTTTTAGTAGTAGTAGTAATAACAGTAGTAGTAATAGTAATACCAGTAATAGTAGTAGTAGTAGTAGTTATAGTAATAGTAGTAGTAGCAGTAGTATCAGTAGTAGTTGTAGTAGTAGTAGTAATAGTAGTAGCAGTACCATTAGTACCAGTAGTAGTAGCAGTAATAGCAGCAGTAGTAGTAGTG
>OOFE01017828.1:10792-25876 GCA_900323365.1 Monocentris japonica | reverse complement strand
GCTCTTTATGACCCATTCTAAATGTTTGTCTATGGAGATTTCATGGCTATGTGCTGGATTTTATGCACCTGTTAGCAATGGGTGTGGCTGAAACACCTGAACTCAATACTTAGTAGGGGTGTCCACTGACTTTTGGCTATATAGTGTACCTCCCTGCCGTGGAGATGCAAGGGGGAGGCAGTAACATTTGGTGAAGGCAGAGAAGGAGAAAGATTATGGTACCTCTGGTGAAGGGTTGCCAGAGCTAGTTGAACACCACACATGCACAAACACACACACACAGCCGACTCAATAAATAATAGTGGTGTCCACTGACTTTTGGCTATATAGTATATGTCAGAGCACTTATTTTGACACATGCTGTCAAGGTGCTTTTACAGAGAGGACTGTAGGGTAGAGCTGTTACGGCCATTTCTCTGTACAGTTTCTTCTTTCTCTCTCTCTCTCTCTCCCTTCATCCCTCCCTCTATCCCTGCATGCTCTTTCTCCCAAAGTGTTGTTCATTTTGCTGGCTCCCATTAGAAGTGAATACATACATCCCTTGCCTTTGTTTTAACATCCCTTTGTTAAAACTGTCCTACTCTTCTCTCGACTTCATTTGTCACACGGTAAAGCAGGGAGATGCCCTATGGACCGAAAACGCCTGATTTCATTTCAGCTATCTGCCTTTCATTGTATGCATATCAGGCCCAGAATGCTAGCAAACAGTCAACAATCCACTGTTGTTGTTGTTTTTTATGTTAGCTTGTTTGTGTGTTTTGGGAACAGTCTGTCGGGCCCGCTTGTGATTAATGCGTTTTGTTATAGCCCTGGTCTTCTGGCTATCTGTCTTGCTGTTGTTTTCTGAGTGCAAACCAGAGCCAATGTTGGCCTATTGTTCTGTTCCATTTAATCCTTCAATCCAATAACTTCATCAGGCAGAGACGGCGCACTTTCATCTGCATCAACGAGGCTCCAGAAACTGTGCCGGTGTTAACCACTTCCACACATTCGTTGTCGACGGTGATTCTTTAAGCTCAGCGAAAAACACCGTAGAAATGAAACCTGAAGAGGCAGTCAGTCACACGCATCACGGGTTTGATCTCATGGTTTCGCCTCTTCCTCCTCTGCCAGTCTCTGTCTGTGTCTGTCTCTTTGTCTCTTCTCGCATCTCTTTCCATTTGTTAATTTCCTCAATTTTTTGCATAGCACTGTCTGTATGCCGTGCTACAGTGTGTGTGTGTGTGTGTGTGTGTGTGTGTGTGTGTGTGTGTGTGTGTGTGGTGTGGTGAGTGATTCATGGTGCCCCTGGCCTTCGTTTGTCCACACTGTCCATTGTTCAGGCATTTATGGTGCTGTCAAGCCAGCATCTTGCTTAGGGATTTGGGGAGTAATGATTTATAGAAAGGATTCAGTAATCTGATTATAGATCAGTTTCAAAACGTGATTACTACATGTTTGAAGGAAAAAAGGCATATAGATTGTGATTTTAAGGACACTAGACAGTTTTCCAAGCCTGGAATGGTTGATACTGTAAATGATGACAACAGCACCATTCAGTTTATTGTCTGTTAACTGCATATCTCAGTGGAATCTGGAGGCCCAGTAATTCATAAGTAATCATATTAGTTAATTGATGACAAATTTGTAACCTGATGTTGGGCAAATTTTCAGCTTCATGCTGTGTGTTCAAATTGTCATCAGATTAAGTATTATCTCTGTGTGCCACCCTTATCTATTTTCGCGAGGCTTGAGCTGTACCATCGAGCCTGTAGGCCAGGGTTTCTCAAAATGTTCTCGTCATGGATGATAAGACCGCATCCCAGGGGCCCATATGGGAATATTTTAGTTGTTGTTGATGTAGTATCGGCTTGTATAACTCTGCATTGTACTGTATTGGTAACCATAGTGGTGAGAGTGAAACCTATGATTACAATAGTCATTCTAATACATTTTCTGTTTCATTTCTAGTGAATTAAAAACTGTTCCCTATTTTCTTGGGGATCCCGGGGGTACTTTAGTGGGACTCCAGACCCCAGTTTGAGAACCATTCTGTTAGACGCCCGGCAGCAAGTATTTTGACGTGTCTGGTGTGAGTGCATTCCTGTTGAACTGAACAGCCTCGACTTCAGCCAATACTCTGCCTTAAGCAGCACAGACATCCCACACCATTTCCTCATTTGGCTCATTGTACGGCCTCGAAATCCAACAAGCCTCACTGCAGCCATATTCACATCACGCCATGGCTCCAACAGTACTTCCCCCATCTGCTAGGGATATTTACCGGGGACAGATGACGGTTGTTTTTCTCCAGAGTGAGAGGAGATGGCATGTGGGCATGTTTTTGTTGTTGTTCCCCTTTCAGTTTTAAGTTTCCTCGTGGTGAATGTGTTTCCCAGCTCTCTCCCTCTCAGGGCCTTTCACAGTTCACACAGCCATCTGTAGAGCATCTGCCTGGGCAGAGAGACAACCAAACAGAGAGAGAGAGAGAAAGAGAGAGATAATACAGTATGTGTGTGTGTGTGTGTGTGTGTGTGTGTGTGTGTGTGTGTGTCTGTTTACACCTGGCTGCTTCCCACAATGACTGATGCGGAGTATTCTACCTCGATACCAACTGGAACATAATCACAGAACTATACTTTACTTGAATGGGAGAACATCTTTATTTGGCAAATTCCTTTCCTTGGACATGAGAAGGTTCAGCAAAACAAGACAAAGCAAGACTTGTAGCAAGATGAGCAAGAACAATGACGTCAGAATAAGTTAGTATGAAAAACAGCTTAGCAGTAAAGGAAATGAGGAACTGAATAGCAAGAGAGAGAGATTCAATAATTTCCTGCCACACCAACAGATTGAAACAAAAACTGATAGTGCATCCCATAACAAAAATATAGAAAAGAGAGATGGCTAGACTAGAAGAGATCAAACTAGCGCCTAGCAAATGGAAGTGAGCAGTGAGTGAGTGGGTTGGTGATTACAGTGGTAAAGAGTTAAAGGTCATGAATGAGTCAGTCCTCTTCATGTACCATTCTCTCTCTCCTGGTCGTACCCGTCGTGGTAATTAATCCTGGGCGGTGACCTTTCAGTCATCTCCGCTGTTTCATTCACGGTCCTACACCTCCACAGTGCAGGTTCTCTCAATCTGATATGGGGGCTTTAGTTATGGCGTCATACTTACTGGATGGAACGGTGTGAAAGTTGGATGTGTAACGAGACATCTCATGGTGTCACATGCTGCTAGTCAATGTACCAAAAGCTCTGGCAAAAATATGCAATCCAATAAATAATTGTGCAAAGAAAACCTCTGTGTATTTTTCATGAACCCTTTTTACAGGCTTTTATTGCATTCTGGAGCCATTATGACTGTGTGTGTGTTAGTTAGCTTTAGCGTAAACAGTGTTGGTCCTGACTTTGGGTGGAACTCTAGGTCTTTGCCTTGGACTTACTAGTGTGGCGTAAAGGTGGGTTAAATCACCCTGGAGTTAATTGTTGAGGAAAAGAGCATACCTTGTAAAAAGCACTGTTTAGTAGTTGACTTCAGGTACACTTTCTGTGTAGATATAATTGTGTGCACAAGGTGTGAACAGTTAATCTCGGGTGATATTTTAGCAACACACTGGGTACTATGTTGATTTAGAAGGTGGTATATGGGTTCGATTGATTTTGTACTCCAAAATACTTTTGAGAGAGATGAGAGATATTCTTAATGATCTTATGCAACTAATCACATGTGCATGTGTGCGTCTGGCTCTGCACAGTCATTAAACTCTGTGTTTGTTTTCTGTGTGTGTCTGTGCGTGTGCACGTGCGCCACAGGTGCATGTTGCGGGTGCTGGATTCATTCGGGACGGAGCCAGAGTTCAACCACGCCCACTACGCCCAGTCCAAGGGCCACAAGACGCCCTGGGGGAAGTGGAACCTCAACCCCCAGCAATTCAACACCATGTTCCGTAAGTCGGCAGGATGCCAGCACACACACCGCCTCTCTCCTACCATGTGTCAGTCATCACTAAAGGACTAGTATGCTGTAGACCTCACGGGATAAGCAGAAGATGATGTGTAGATTAGGCAAGTGCAGTGGGGAAATTTGAATCTCTGTTTCAGCTCAACAGGCTCTCTGAGAGAGTGACTATCGCAGTCGAGAATGGCATTGTCCTTCCTCATCACATGCCTCTCAGCCTCTCAAAGATTTCATCATCCCAGTCACTTCAGTAGCTATTCTCACCAAGTTCCTCAGTCTGTTTTTATTGCACAAGGTCAAGTTGCCAAACCAGGTTACCCATAATATCAGGTGGGTGAAATGGTCATTGCACCCAGGTCTTTTTACTGCCGCTATAGTTCCATTTAGTGTTTAGAGTGGGATATTGTGGTTGAAAGTCCGCTCGGCACATCCAGCACGATGCTGGCTAATGGAATATCATCAATCAGATTGCAGGAAAATAAGAGGTCAGACGCTTAAGCATTTTACTATGATAATGAATGTGGGACGTGGGGATTTTATTGCTGCGTGTGAGTCCGTGTGTGCATCACTGTCCCTGTGAGATCACTCTGTCACTGGAGTCAGCCACCGAGGTGAGGTGGGTAGGAGAGAGTGTAGGGGAGAGAGGGTTCTGGGGAGGAAAGGGAGCCAACCCCCCGGGGTATTGACCTTTTCCCCACGGCTAAGAGAAAGTGAAATGTTACCCCCGCAGTCTCCTTTTGCGAGGTGAGGCCTGGAACGATCCGGAATACCATTGCACCTGAATAGGCCCTTTGTCTGGTGAATAGGATATGTCTTTCTCATAAGACACGGGGGCCTTTGCAGGAAATCCAGTTAAGAGTCGCTGGGTTAGATGATATCGCTGGTAAAACAAGTGCACAGTGGTTTGGCCAAGTGTTAAAACCACAGAATGGCTTCGCTTCCAGGCACATTGGATTCTTTGGACCATTGTTGTCCCATGAGAAAGACTTGGGTTTTTTTGTCCTCTCTCCACTGTGCTACACAACGCCTTGTCTTGAGGCTAAGGATTAGTCTTTGTACCTTAGAACCCAAACAGTATATTGTATAAACGCCTCCATGGATGATGAACCAGATATCTCAGTCTAATAGTGCATCCCATAACAAAAATATAGAAAAGAGAGATGGCTAGACCAGAAGACATCAAACTAGCGCCTAGCAAATGGAAGTGAGCAGTGAGTGAGTGGGTTGGTGATTACGGTGGTAAAGAGTTAAAGGCCATGAATGAGTCAGTCCTCTTCATGTACCATTCTCTCTCTCCTGGTCGTACCCGTCGTGGTAATTAATCCTGGGCTGTGACCTTTCAGTTAGTTGGTCAGTTAAATACTATTTGGCAAAGGTGTGCCAGACCTTTGATCTCCACTGACAGATTTAGTCTTGGTCAAAGCCTATAATACTTCTTCTGGCCCTTAAAGGACTATACAGAAGAGATTAGTGATCCAAAATTGGTATTGGCTGGTATTCTATGGCATGAAGATTCATAACATCTGAAAAAAAAATCGCAATGTTCATCATTAGTGAAGTCCGTTCCGAATCAACAACAACAACAACTTTAGCTGTCGGACTGACTTCGCTCACTTCCTGTGTGAATAAAACAAGTTATGCTCGGCATATAGCCTGGCAGGTATCATTAAAATTAACTAACCATCCAGCCTTAGAGCTGCGACAATTTCTCACTTTCAGGATAATGCTAGTTGCCAGTGATAACTTACTGCATGCGAAAGTATTAGCATGTGCACGGGACAGAGAGGTGATTTTGGTGCAAATCCTCTCGTCAGATACTGGGACCAAAGGACCAAACTCTGCAAAAGTCAGTGTCGTCCTTTAAATTTTTTATTTCCACTCACCTATTGAACGTAGATGCAACAGTGGACAAATCAGGTGGTAGTAGGTAATTTATCCTAGATTTGGATTGGTCCATTTGTTACCATTAGGCAGTCCTCCATAAATCATTGGTCGAGGGAATTGGGAGTATATGGCCTCTGGCCAATAAGACAAGACAAGGCCAAATCGACCTCATTAATCTCCTTCAGTCAGCCCAGAGTAGGGATAGCAAAGAATGTTTTCTGGTGTACAATTTGTGTTTGAATGGGCTGTGCGTCTTAGTTGGGACTAATGCCCAGCACAAGTCATTTATATTGAGGAAAGTTAGACTAGACTAGTAAGTATAATAATTCATCCTTCCGCTTCTCGCTATACCTGCAGTCAGACTAACCTGTAGTGATTTAAGTCTGTTCCAGTCAAATTTATTTATCAAGCACTTCATCAGCATCATAACAGGAGCAGGCGTGTGTGTTTTTTGCTTTAAAGCAACAGAAATTACAGTGAGAGATTACAGTGGGGCTTCTTTTGGCACAGCAGCATGTGAACCTGAAGTGAACCATACTGCTCTCACACTCACACAGTTAGTTCCTTGTATTTCTGGTTCTTTTAGCTTGTAGTACACCAGGAATGTTTGTACATTTTGTACTTTCTTGTACGACCATCTAACAATACTCTTTGACTCCACTCTCATTAAAGCTGCCTTCATCAACTAACACAATACACCAGCTATTCCCAAACTTTTTCCATCTGTCGCACACTTTCCAAATTGGCAGAATCTCATGGCACACCACTCTCAAAAACATGACCTGACCTCGCCTAACCCACGGCACACCGGTTGGGAGACGCTGGTGTCGTTAATCTCATCCTCTGACGTTTGAAAAAGTAATTCTCAAATGGAACACGCTCTCTTATTTATTTCTTCTTATTCTCCTTTTCTCTTTTTATTTCCTCCCTCTGTTGTGCCTTTGAACAAACAACACATGCTTCATCTGGCCGTTAAATACTGTGCACAATTATTATTAATTATTAATTCTCATTAATGATGCACATTTTGGTTTGGTAAGTCGATCGGAGTGATCCCTTTCACTAATCCCCTCCTCCATTTTTGTGCCCTACCATCGACACCCTCAGTGTCGTACAGTGTCGTACATCAGAACCGGCCCTTTACTATGCACTCAACTGCAAACACTTTTGGTAAATACAGCCCTTCGTCGGTTCAACATGCATCTGGGTTTTGAGGCTTATTTGTTGAATTGGTGTATTCGGTATTAGACGTTACTGGAGCAGTCAGCATTGTTCATGTCCAGTCTATCAAGGATATTTACTGATAAAATACCAGTTGCTACCATATGTCTACATGTGATGCTCCCCATGTGTAGCCATGCCTCTGTATGCTGAGTCCTGAGGTTGAATATAGCAGCAGGAGTAGTATTTATGTTTGAAACATAAACCAACCCTAACCACCCAATTGACCCTGAGATCAGCTGATACTGCCTGACTGTAACACCTTGATAACACTTTCTACACTTTGATTGATAATGTCGCTGGCACACCCCCTCAGTTCACATGGGAAAGGGCTTTTCTTTTTTTCCATCCATGCGTCCCAAATAGCCTGACAGTCTGTGAATGCCTCCTGTACTTGCTGTGCTTAGGCCTGCCCCAGCCCAAATACAGTCTTAAAAAGACTTGCTTGCAAGTGATACTGTGTGTACTGGCATGCGGAGGGAACAAGAGCTTTGTTCCAAAATGAGATCACTACATTTGAAAATGTAAATAAAATAATTGTTGGCATGAGATTAAGCGTTTTGCAATTAAAGAATTAATTTGAACAGTCGACCCTAGAATAGCCCATTAGGACTATTGAAGGACCTTAGCAGGGGGGAAATCGTGAGGCCATTATGTAGCTCCAATAGAGCACCCCTCGCTATGACAAGATTTTAAAAAGGTCACTTTGCGTCACTTCACTCTGACTGATTACAGTGGCCTGGCATAGGGGAAACATTTGCAGTGTCCCAAAAAGCCAAAACCCTGAATCTGAAAGTCATAGTTATGCTGCAGAGAAAAATAATATGATGGTATAATTCTTGTCCAGCTGTAATGTTTTCTGTTTAATCAGTGAGAGTGGGCAGTGCACTCTCCGGTAGTCATTTTAAGATTAGTTTGTCACATAGTAGGAGGTTCACATTATGGAACAGCCAGGCACCCAAGAAAGACGTAACAGCATAGTGAAACTGAATCCCACGCAGCCACAGTAAATGGTGTACCCCGTTAACTTTGCTATACCTGTCACTCACACTACCTGGGTTTCCATCCAGTTATTTTTATGCAACTTATGATGTATCATATTAGAGGAAATTCAATTTCCATTCTGCTTTTCTATCACAAAACAACGTTTTAACAGTTTGGGGGGGTTTTTTTCAGCAAAGAAATTGGGCATTTGGACACTCCACCACCACTTCCCACAGAAGTATGCACCGCACATTCCTAGCCATCGCTTTCCAATGCAACATGAAATGGATAGCAATTGATAGAAAAGAGCAGATGCTTTGATCTGTCCGACGAGCACAAGTACAGTTCAGGTCAAGTGCACTTCTTTGTTTTGGTCTTCAGACAGCATGAAATATGACCAACATTAGTTATACTAAAGGACAATAACCACTTTCCCATTACAAATCCATGAGAAGAATGAAGAGAGATTTAGTGCTGATGATGCATCTTTTTTCTGTCCGGTTGGCAGTATAAATGGAGAGAAGTTAGCTCCTTGTAAAATGAGCCTGGCTTCCTAAGTGTATTGTGCCAACACTAATTACATACTCCTTAGGTCTCTTCCTGAGGCAGTTCTCCATCATCATAAATTGTGCCTGTACCATTGTGCCTCTACTGTGTGATGATGTAGCATAGCCTCTCGCGGATTTAATGAGACTCCACTGTTCCTACAAAGGACACAAACGAGGCCGTTCCTTCTCACCATCTCAGAGAAGACATCCTTAGAGAAACATTTTCCACCCCTTCCCACAACTCAGTTTAACCAGGTTCTGCCAATATTGACTCCCAATCTAACAGAGTGGATCCAGGCTTCCTCACAAAGCAAATTTGTGCCCCGCTTGCAAGTTTGTCGAGAGCAAGAAAGCAGCCACTTCCCAGGCAACTGTGTCCTCCCAGGCTGTTTGTTAGCTAACAGCGAAAGAAGCGGCAGCAAGTTGAGTGGCATTTAGAGTGGCAGCTCTAGTGGGAGAGGAGGCATCTGTTGCCAAACGCACCGAGAGTGCCGCGCACTAATGAACAGCCACGGTTCCCAACTGTTTACACAGTTAGTTCAGCAGGGCAGTGTTGGTGCAGCCTCGTCCCCATGCCTGGGAGTTTCTTACGTATCATTTTTTATCATCTGAATGAGTTGTCACCATTTTCTAACGTCATGTAAGAATGACTACTAACAATAACATCTTGCCCATGTATGTAACTACTACTAGTACTGCTACTGGTTAGTAGGTACTATTCAGTGGTCGACACAACTCGTCACACAGATACGGTGATGTCTTCACAGCACCCACTCCCACATTCCAGTCCTCTGCCACGCTGTCTGAATGGCAGCACAAAGTGAACTAACAATAGTCAGTGGGTGAAAGGTCCCCACTGAGCATTGTTAATGCAGGTCAGGAAAGTACGGACAACCTGGGAAAAAGTGTGAATTTGACTTGAAGAGCTTGGGTACTGCACAAAATAGTCTGGAAAAGTCTTTAAAAAAAAGTCTCTTCAGTCACGTGACGACAGATGGAGTTGCAGCCCCACTGTCATTTCACATATTGTTATATTTCACGTGAAGACAAACTAGTTGAAAACTATTTGACTGGCACAAGTCCAGTCAAGAAGTGTGTTTTTGTTGAGGTATGTAGAAATCCTCCCATAAATATCCAATAAAGATATAGCACTAGGTCCAGACAACATTTATACTTACACATAGTTTCTCAGAAGACTCAAAGGTAAAAACAAATGTATATATTTTTGGGGGAAAATTGTGACACAAGTAGACACAGCCTTTTTCTGCTGTTCCAGAGGTGTCAAAAGACGAAGCTATTGCTCGGTCGGGTGTTTGCTCTTCGTAAGAACACATTGAGTGAACAGACATTGCCTTTTTGTTTGGAGGAAGGAGAGGTCACATTCCAGCCAACACCCCAACAAAGCAAACGTACATTTTACATCTACACTAAATTTTTAGCAGAACTAGCGGTGTTATCAGTGTGTAATCAGAGTACAGCCTTTACAGTACCTGTCGTCTACTGTTATCTACCGCAGTCATGTCAAGTCATGACAGCTATACTCCTGCCTTCACACTGCTGCTCACATGTTCAATGCTATAATTCACGCACTCCCATGACATAAGACATTACCAGCAAGAGTTACTTAGTTGTTAAGCCTGATTTGTTTCAGTGCTGATGGAGCTCCTGTAAATGGCAGGTCCTACTCCCAACTGCACATTGATGACTTTGCTACACAGCTGGTAAATCAGCCAATCTGTTGTTAACCTTTATTTCTCCAGGGAAACATTCATAAAAAGTTACGCACATTCACCAACTGGAAGCTGCCCAGTGCAACCACAGTCTACGCGTGGCCACTGAGCAGCTCCACTGGAGCAGTAGGGGGTTAAGTGCTCAAGGGCACATTAACAGTAGTTTTTGAAAGATGAAAGAGCTTTTCTCATTCACTTTACCCACATAGTTGCTGGTTTAAATCCCTGGAGCATCTGGGAAAAACGTTCTGGTCACAGGCTCCTCTAACCTCGAGGCTATCGCCACCCCAACAAGACACAAATCAGTATTGGTTAATGATCATCTACAGCTTTAGTGTAACACCTCTTGCCTACCTATGTTGAATGCATTTATTCTATGTCGCTTTGGATAAAAGCGTCCGCTAAATGAATGTGAAGTAATCTAATCCAATGATGATTTTATTTCCGTAAGTGTGTTCCCACTAACATTTGCGTTACATCTGATACTGTTTGTGACATCCTGGAGATGGCCTGTGTTTGACCATTCTCTTCCAATAGTGTTTTTTTTATGACTTCCAGAAAATGACCTAAATTACATTAGGTATAGATTGCCGTCTTATTGAAGCTCGTTGGCGTCTTGGCAGCATCCAGCGGGGGCCAGGCACCTCTCAGCATGGTGCAAACTGTCACATCCACTTTCTACTGAGCCATGACAGATGGCTCTCCTCTCCTCTCTCCTCCTCTCTCCTCTCCTCTCCTCATTTTATTCCCTCTCACACGATTGCAGTGCACATGTAAACTAAATTGAAAAATGTTATTTGTTCCCTTCACTGCCAAGTATGTCAGAAATACATTACGGGGGCTTTTTGTTTTCCTGGGATAGAGCTCTTGTTCAACATCACAAAATAACTATCTCATAATATCATTCTCTTACAGATTAATTTCACATTGCACACCTCTCCCACAAAAGCTGCTGACTCCTACCCTGGTCTACTGCTGGAATACACAAATACATTACGGATTAAGTGTGATCATGTCATTGGAATCTGGTAGAGGAGGTGTGAAGCATCAAGAGTCTTTGAGCGTATTTATTTCTGTCTCAATCTTCTCTGCCCACATCCTGCCAGCTGGCTGTCCGACTGCCCCCCTCCACTTAGAAAGAAAACCCCAAATCTTTATGTTCATATTTGTGTTAGAAGGCAGATGGCACTGAGGTGAAGTGCTGCCTGCTTGACCTGCTGGTCTAGTAGTTCCCATAGTAACCAACCATTATTGGGCAATGAGGGAAAAAAAATATTGCTTGTGGAGATTGTGTTGTGCACTCTGGAAATCAGAAGTGCTTGTAAGATTTATTCCGGCCGTTTTTGTTCTCGCCTGAATGAAGAACAAATTAAGGCGAGCAAAATGCCTAACTACGCCTGAGTCCCGTGGAGGCGAGCGGTGACATTCATCTGTGTTTTGTTGTGTGTGTCTGTGTTGTTTTGTGCTGCAGCTCACACCCCAGACAACAGTTTCCTGGGCTTCGTGGTGGAGCAGCACCTCAATGCCAATGACATCAAGCACATCGACGACATCAAGCGGCAAAACCAGTCGCTAGTCTACGGCAAGGTGGACAACTTCTGGAAGGTACGCTCCCTTCTTGCGCGCACACACACACAAGGAAACATTTATACAGATACACAAACACACCGTACACGCTTTAGACAAACTCACACACAGGTACTTAGATGCAGCTTGTTAGGACTTTTGATTTTTATTCCCTGTGCAAAGGGTTTCTTTGATTTTTCAAGGATTTCAGCCCTTTCTTGATCTATAGAATGGTATTTTATAGTGATCAACAGGAGAGTTAATCGTGTTACGCCTGTAGAGGAAGAAGTAGTTCTGAAAGTCACACACACAAAAATATACTCATAAACTCACCCTCTCACATTCATACAGACTCACACATCCCTGTTCAGAGGCATATGCACACACTCTCACTTTCTGATACACACACACACATGTACACATATATGTGTGTATACTTCCTCTGAAGATGAAAGTGCCAGGCTGCACTAGGCTTGCCAAAGAACACCAGCACACCAAGGATAACCCATTTTCAGACCTCCGAGAGCTCCGCAGTGAAACGCTTTGAACAACCTTGGGCAAAACTTTCGGAGGAAGCTTAATAACAGTCTGGTTTAGCGGATCAAACTCAGATTATCTCCCTCTCCGTGGAGTTTTTAATATATTCAGATGCATGCTCGCAATGCGGCATGGAGACCGAGGGATTACTGTATCCTAGACAAAAACGACTCACAGACTCGCAGAGATTTGCACATTGTTGGGCATGCTGTGAATTGTTGGATTACTGCCCATGCCTTGATGAGCTTTCAACCGACACCCTGTAAGTTTCAGGAGAGGTCGCTCCAGATCCAACTGCCTTTTTGGATGTCTGACAGAGGAACTTAGTGGAATGACAATGGGAGTTACAAGATGGAAATGTCTGCATGTAGCGAACACGTCTGTAGTAGTAAATGCCTGCACACGTCAAGAAGCTGTGTGATGAAGACAATTGAAACGTAAGCCTAACCTGACTGACCAGTGTGAGCCTGACCATTTAGGGATGTGGTCTGTCTCGAACGATTCACGTGAGCAAATATCAACTGCGGAACATCCAGACCAGTTAATGCATTTAGATGTGAGTGGATGATAACTATCAAATTGGAAAAACACAACAGAGAAACATAGCTTTTACTTAAAACTTAAAAACTAGTTCATGTCAAATTATTCCATATTTTTTTTTGTGTGCAAACTTTCACAGTCGGCGTGCTGAAGCCACGTTGTAAGGCACCGAGTCCCAAGATCTCACTGTTCTACAATCCAGAAGCAGTTGGTGCGCTGCTGTTTTTAGCTTCTAGTACTGAGTCAAAGCATGCCATTCAGTGTAGCTTTAAAAGGGCAGAGGGGGGATCCCATCAGCTCACAGCGAGAGGCATTAGCTGCTAATCAGACTCCCAAGCGTGTTCATTACCTCCCGCTTTTAATTAAAGGGCCATTTTGGGGCCGGCTGATAACGAGCCGACTGGCTCTGAGCTTTTTCCACTTCCCTCCCTCTCCCACCTCCCTCTCTCTGTCCTTCAAGCTCTTCCTTTACTTGAAGGGTTTCATTCCAAAATGATATAGCCACTATTTCAAAAGGAACTTTGGCACGTTAGAAAGTAATTTCAGGCGTGAAAGTAAAATTCACCATGTAATGTTATTTAAATTATGAGATTATGATTTCAAGGCCTTTGCTTACAAAATGGTAATAGATCATTTCTTTTCCTTTTGCTACCACAATGTATCACCCAATAAGGGCAAAGGGCGTGGCGGTGGCACATAACTATATCAAGACACCAAATGGCAAACCATGAGGAAGTAGTATTTGTATTATGATATGAGAAACCTCGCTATGAGAGAGAGAGCTATTGAGTGTGTGTGTGTGTGTTCTCGTGCTTTTTTACCATAACAGACCAGAAGAATACTAGTAAGAAAACATAACAGAAAATAATAGTTTCTGTACTATCAGATACAGGAAAGCATTTGACAAGCGAGAGATGGGAACATGGACAAAGGTGAGAATGAGAGAAGGATGTGGGGATAGAGAGAGAGAGGGAGAGCTGCAGGCCCTTGGCTCCAGATCAGAGGACGCGGTGGAGAAAGAGAGAGACAAATCACACTGAGCTGACAGGGACACACATACACGTAGCGCTGGCATACGCAGAGCACTAAGGGCAACCCCATCCCACACACTCACAAACAAACCTCCACGGGCTTATGCATCATCCCTAATCTCTTACCCATTCATATGAACATGCCAAGGTGTTACCAATTGCCAGCGCTGTCTTTTTTTTGTAATGATTGACAAAAAGGAGGTATAATATTCATACTGTGCTATATTATTATGTAATTGTGTGCTATTCCTCATTTCTGATTGGATGTAGCTATCCCCCTCGTGCTATTAAACTAGTGCAAGTACCAACGTCAAAACCTGGCTTGGATGTTTTATCACCCTCTAAATATCAGCAGGATCAGGATAAGAGTCGATGCAACCACCAAACGAAAAAGTAATATCCCGGGGAGTAATAAGTAAAATAATATTACTTTTGACATGAGTAACGTATCATATTTGAGCAATGAGCCCATCACTGCTTACACCGCGCTGACTGCAGACGTACAGTACACCTACGCTTGCACTTAGTCACCTGTCATCTCACCCAACAGCATATTTAGTGATAAATAGGCTTGAAACGATACGGACCCCTCTCACATGCACTTGTTTTGTTCACACCGTGCTCCACTATGTAGACTTTCCGATGCTCAGAAGACGACATTACGCTTCCCCCCGGTGTCGTTAGTTTCTTTACACGTGGCGCAAAGCTTTTGATTGCGCCCAATGAAGCGTGCGGCAATACAGGTGTCGCCATCGCTGCAGGACAGGCAGGATTGTGGTGGGTGCATGTGCTGTTGCTTTTCTAATTTATTTTTATTGTACTTGGGTTAAACCTGGAAAATGTCTTCGGCCTGTATCGGCTCTCGATGTCCCCTCTGGCTCTTTTTGTTTGGTTTGTTTCCCCATTTTTCTCTACATTCACATTTTCCTTTTTTATCTCTTCCTCCTTCTATGATTCCTTCTTCAACTGCATGGCCTCAGTTTCCTCTCTGTTACACCTGGGCAGTCACCATAACCTACCTCTTTACACACACACACACACACACACACACACACACACACACACATAGATGCACACACACACACACACTCAGTAATTTGTCC
>OOFE01017828.1:0-10772 GCA_900323365.1 Monocentris japonica | reverse complement strand
TGCACACGCACAGACTCACTTCGCGGCTGCTCATATCCAGCCCGCGACAGACCACCACCTCAGGTATCAGCTATGCTACATGCTCTGGCCAGCCACCAAGCAGTGTTGCAGCTAATGGAGCGTGGCCAGGCATAGACGCAATAAACATCACCTACAAGCACTCCAGCTATGGATGCGGTTTGGTCCCCCAAGTTCCCCTGGGTAACTGTCTGTCAGCACTTACATCTATCTTTCTTTATATCTAGCTATCACTACATCCATCTACCATAAAATTTCTAATAATGGCTGCGGCCTTTATTTTCTTAACAAAAGAGAGCACCAGACCTTTATTATTCAGTCATTCTTTTCCTTTAACCGCTTATTCTTATTCAGGCTCACCAGGCCGGAGCCTATCCCAGCATGCATTGGCCAGAAGACAGGGAAACACTTTGGGACAGTTCGCCAGTCCATCACAGGGCTAACAGAGATAGACAGACAAAAATATTCATACCTTTGGGCAATTTAAAGTCTAGAAGAAGAAGAATCTGCTCTGATCGGAGCTCTGCTGCTATAGGAGCACATAGAGACGCTAAGCTTGATAACAGCAGGACACTACAGTACCCAGCTTGCTCTTTGCTATCCAAACTGCAGATTAGAAAACAGAGAGTCCCGGTCCTCAGGTCTGTTTGGCTGAGTCACGCTGGAAGCTGTTGTAAAATACCTGATAAATGCACACCTTTGATCCCATAACAGTAAACTGAAATATGAATCCGCTAACCAAAACATCTGTGTATTATTACACTTCCCAGAGATCACCTGTCAATCAAACAGTGTGTCCAGTACTGTGGCGTCTATTTCCTTGGATTTTCTGTTTGTGAAGTTTGAGTTTCTGTAGGTGGCGCTCTTTTCTTTGTCTGTTCAGCCACGGTGGCTATCGCTGCTCACGCTAACTACCCAGTTCTTCTTCTTGTTTATTCAAAACAAACCGGAAACGTAAACCGCATCACCTCCTGTACGCCAGAGGATTTTTCCCAGAAAAGACACCCGTTTAAACAATTTCTTTGTAAGGCTAATATTAGCTGCCCTGTGTATCTCTACCTGCTCTGCTTTACTGCCTTGCCTGGTTGTTTCTCAGCCAGCAAGCCTTCCTCCCTGGACACTCATTGCTCAACCCTCTCTCCGTCGACAGAAAGCACCCGCCGCCTCTTCTGTTTCCTCTCCTGGCCGAGGTTTACAAAATCCCTCTGATTTACAAGGTCATAAACCCCCCCCTCCTCTCCTGCTTCAATCAACCTCTTCAGCTGAAGCAATTTTATAACCCCCCTGAGCACGTGTTCCTGTACAAGGCTGCCGCAATAGATCTGCTTCCTGGTTTCAAATCACATATTGTGTGTGCACAGGAACGTATCTTCACACACCTGCATGTGCATACACACACACCGTACGGACACATACACACTGCTTGCTGAGATCCACATGGGCTATCCAGGGACTTTGCAGGGAAAAGCTAACTCAATGCTATCCACCTGTCTTCATGCTTGTTAACATTACAAAGTCATGACTTCTATCCATTTATAGTCTGCCGACAGCAGACATACTAATACATAAAGGTTGACGTAACGCCGTTACAAGAGGGAAAGGCAAAGAAAATTCCAAAATAGATGTTCAGATGTGGATCAGCGGGGATCTAAAAATGTGAATGTACCTCTCTGTTTGTGTCTATGGTTGTCTTTGCATGCCGTCCCCAGTCGACTCTCTCTGCCAGGGATGGGATTTGATTTCTTTAAGCTTGTTTTCTGGATTTTTTTTTTTTAAAGCACACAATTCTTTCACCCAACTTTCTTCGAGGATGTAGCTGTTTGCTTTTTATCTGATTTATATTTTGTTGTGCTCTGATCACATCTCTGCTCTGCCTTCTCCCAAGTGTGTTTGTGCATATGTGTGTGTGTGTGTGTGTGTGTGTGTGTGTGTGTGTGTGTGCAGCAGGCCATACTCCCATACGCACACATAGACACACACACATACAAGCACACACATAAACATGGTCACAATACACAAGCATCACACACGTCCTGCTGCCTTTGAAGACATGACGCCCTGCCCTCAATAGAGTTTCTCCCCCAACAGTCACAATTATATCACATGTATCTAGAAACGACTAAACCAGAAACCCACTCCCAGAGTTCGACTTGAACATGGTAAATGAGCTTTTGCAGCTCTCATACATCATCATGACTCCAAATTTAGTTGTTTTACGAAAATTACCAGTGTTTAACAAAACCATTCCCAACCTCCAAATTCATGTCTGCCCATCACATACGTCTTCTTTTCACCTTCAGCTTTACAGTGAAAAAAATATCTTCAGTGCCATGAATCCAAATATTGACGTCCTCATCGGGGTGCATTAGGGTTATTGGGGATTTTGCCTCACCCATAGTTGAATGTTGAAAAATATCAATATTATCCCAAATCCTATTGGCCGTCTGTCTCAGCTGATGACGTTGGCAGAACTCATCATTTGTCATGAGCCTTTTCTGGCCTCATGTTCAGCCTTTACTGGATTGAGGAGTGTGTGTGTGTGTGTGTGTGTGTGTGCAGTCTGCATCATTTTATATCTGCATCTCCTGCTAATAACCTACCAATAACCTTTCTCTAACAATCCCTCCATACAACCACACATACACACACACACACACGGGTCCCGTGCCTAGCTCTCTTGAGTGAAAGGATTACAGGGTAGTCATTTCACTTTCTAATTAGGACTTCACCACACACACACACACACACTCACAGGGCTGCTTTAGTTACAGCAGGCTGGCTGGAGGCATCTGATAGCCAGGCCTCCAGGGGCCCTGACGAGCGGCTACCTGGAACTCAAGCTCCGATAGGAGACACTGTGACAGACACGCACAGACACATCACACACACACACACACACTGAACTGAGAAAATGCCAAAGACCAGGATTTCCAGAAAGGCCCGGAGGCAAAAGGCAGGTTGTGTGTGTGGGAGTTGGTCTGTGTGTAAATCCGAAACAGGTAGCCTTTTACAATAATGAGGCTTTGTTGCTCCATGAGGGATGCCCAGGAAAGAGAGTATTGGAAATCAGTAGTATTGCTGCTGCAAATGAGCCTTTGCAGTATCCTGTCATTATGGAGGAAATGGCTTGCTTTCATCTTTACTGTCTCCCGGAAAAGTTGAGCTTCAGGAGTAGTATATGTGAAAATTGGACTGTGTGTACCAGGTAGAGGACAAAATGAAAATGACAAATGATGAACCACTTTTCAGCAGTTGGTCCCTGGGGCATTTTTTTACACAGTAGGCATGCCCTCTGCTTTTAAATCAAAGACCCGCTGTGACAATCCCAGTGCCGAGGATGATCAAAAGTATTATGCAAGTGAATATGCTTGCATACATATTGATAAAGACGGGTGTTATTTTTTAATATGAGGCCATATGGTGGTTCTGACTAAAATAGCTGTGTTGGACTGCACACTTGACCGGGCATGTCAATATTCTCCCACTCAGGGATGCAGTGGAGGGTAAACACACCATAGGTGAGTCTAAACATTTATATGGGAAATCCTTTACCTACAATTTCAAGCTCATCTAGGTTTTTAAGGATATAAAGACTTTATAAATAATTTAATTTAGAGTAGAATAGGAGAAATGATGGGTGCAGGAGTTACCTGCCCAAGTGGCTCCTGGAATAGAGGAACCTACCAGCCACAACAAAGGTGGTAATTTCACACCATGATGGTGGTTGGCTGCCCTCTTTTAATAGGAATAATACACTTTATTTATAGAGCAGATAATCTAAACTTAAAATTTTGTGTATTTTACAAAAAGGCACAAAACAATTAAAAGTAACATATGTTAAGTAGCTAAAAAACTTCAAAAGAAAAGCCATAAAGAAAGAAGAAAGTGAAAGAAAGTGCAAGATTATAACATTGTCAAAATAAAATATTATTCTGAATTAGCTAACCTCATTTTTTATTACCCCTACAGCTGCACCACCACTGCATTTAGTTTATGTCCCACATCATCTGACACTGTTACATCACGTGTGTAATCTCCAATGCATACTGGCCTGCACATTGTCTTTAACTACTCTATTTAACGCTCTAGAAAACATGACAGTGTTAGCTAAATGTGACGCTTTTACCCTCAAATCTGTTTCAATGCCAGAATGACCTTGCAGAAAATAACTTGTTTAACACTTTTTCTGACCTTAATATTTCTATTGAAATAGCGACTGCTCAACAGTCACACTCCACAAGAGCAGCAGTTGCCTGCCCCTGTGATTTTCATTGTTTGAATTATTAACAAATTGGCTTTGGAGAAGTAAGGTCAGCTACTCCACCTGTTGTTAGATAAGAAATATAATCAGGGCATCTTGCTAGCTTTTATTCATCGGGGAGATTATCAGACTTGGCAGTGTTCAGTTTGCTGCGTGGCTCCATGAAGTTCCATACCTTCAATAAACAAAACTCCAAAACTAATTGTTGGATGTGCGAATGCCATTTCCCCTTTGTTACTTTTACTGTCGAGCTCAGCCACCATACATTCAGATGGGTAGCATTCTGGTGTAATGGAAGTAGGTTAGACCTGATTTATTTCCATCAAAGGAGCAAGTTGCATTGGCAGTGTTTGAATGCTTTATGGTCCCCGCCGATCAAGGACGTTGTTTATTAGATTAGATTAGATTCAACTTTATTGTCATTGCACAGAGTACAAGTACTGAGGTATCAGGTAGACTTTGACAACAATAGCAGGCTATTGTGCGCACTGATACTCTTCATAGGACGCTATTTTTATCTCCGTCTGCCACTTTGGCCAGATGGTCAGTCAGGTAGGTTGGACAAAAGTTCACCGGGTCACACAACAAAGTAATGATACTGATCCGCAAAACCAGTTATTCAAAACAAGGATGATACAGTCTATTTTAACTGTTTCCTGGCATTCGTTAACTTCTGAACTTCATATATTGATTATTCTATTCTCAAAAATGTTAGTGTTTGGTACGCAATGGTTTGCGTACCAGTGGTTTGCGTACCAGTGGTTTGCGTACCAGTGGTTTGCGTACCAGTGGTTTGTGGGCCAGTGGTTTGTGGGCCAGTCTCAAAGCTGAATAAGACTCAGTGGTGTTTTTTTCTCTCCCCGTTTGTTACAGGACAAGAAGAAATACCTGGACATCATCCACAGCTACACAGAGGTCCACGGCACCGTGCATGGCACCAGCACCGTGCACCTTCCCAGCTACGTGAAGAACCACGGCATCCTGAGCGGCCGGGACCTGCAGTTCCTCCTCCGGGAGACCAAGGTGAGACCACTAGGCCTCGTCTTTCACGCACTATAGCTACATAAACGCGTGGAGTAGAGTTGAAGAAGACACTAGAAAGGCACCACATGAAAGTGACCCTGCAGTGACATAAAATTGTGACTTAGTATGTGGCTTTCATAGCCACCTACGAAGCCCCACACTTTTCCTTTGACATTCTTTAAATGACCAAAATTTCTTTGAAGAGTATCTCCATGTGAATTGGGGCAAAACATCCCTCTCTCCAAGAAGAGCCTTGAGCAGAGAGCCTGTAGTTTCTCCGTCTGCCCTCAGTCCAACCCTCCACCAAAGCACTACTCCATTCATGTCCCGACTTGTCCCCTCCTCTCACAACTCAGCCACGCTCATTCATGCTCATTCATAGACAAGGACACAGCAACAAAGACTGAACCCAGACTAGAGTGTACCATGCAGAGAGAGCTCTCTGGAGGAAGTGGCGCCCACACACCACCACCACCCCAACCCCCCCAACCCCAATGCTAATAATAACAATCATTGCTCAAGGTGAAAGCAGTGGCTAGTGCCGGCATTGAAAGGGATAGTCACTCTTTTGGCTGCAGTCTTCATCCTCCTCTGCAGAAGAAGATGAAAGAGAGACATAGATCACGATCATAGAGATAGGGAGCGATGGAAAGAGACATTGAGCCAGAGGTGAGAAAAGGATAGAAAGTAAGAGAGAGATGTCCATATCTTCTCATTACTCGCGGTTCTGCATGGAAACCCGGAGGGGAATGGCCAATTAAATCCCACAAAACCCAAGCATTTTAGCTGCATTGTTGTTTAAGAGATAACAAGGAAAACAGGAGGTGTTCTAGCCATGGGTTTCCTTGCACTGCTTAAACAACACATTTACTGTACCTGCAAACAGACTGCCGGAGCTAATTGGCCCCGTGGGGTTTAACCGCCGACTACAGTAAAAATATTCCCTGTGTGGAGGCGTTTCTGTGAAGAGGGAGACACCCGCCGTTGACGTCTTCAGAAATCTGACTGTCTCTTCAAGTCATTTCTTGAAATGAACCCTGTCCCGTGCTCTGCTCTAGACAGCGTCAGTGATCAAACCACCGACAGACGGAGCACTGACAAAGCTCACTGCATTATGCCACAGGCTGAGCTGGACCACATGACACTCAAAGATCTCTCTGTACTTTTCTGACTCCGTCTCTCTCCCATTGTCTGCCATTGTAACGAGATAATCGATGTTATTCACTTCACCTGTCAGTGGTTTTAATGTTGTGGCTGATCGGTGTATATCAACCTGCACTGCATGGTTGACTTGAAGGGTTGAATGCCTCATTCAACCCGATTTGAGTCCTTTGGGTTAACATGGTGCCTCCTTGCATAACCTTCTTTTGATTGGGTGCTCTGCCAAAAACTACAAACTGATGCAAGCACTGTGAAAACGTCTTTAAAAAAAGGACAAAACTAACTAACCAGTTCTTCTTCTTCTCTATTCAAAACAAACCGCTGTTGCTGCTGCCATAAATGTAAAACGCATCACTTCCCAACAAAAGGAACTATTTCTACATCCGGGGATGATTGACGTCTTTCGTCTCAAAGAACAACTGATCCAGTGTCTGTGTTTCTACTGAGAGCGAAAGGGAATTATGTTTTCCTTTAATGCTGCTATGTAGTCCTCTGGTTTCCCTTTCTGTCCACACACAAATAAGTAGTGCTCTTAATTCCAGGTCAGCCACATGGTAAATTCACATTCCCTTCATCCATCCATCTAATTACCCATCCATTCATCCATCTATTCAGCCGTCCATTCCCACCTTCATTGACTTGAACAGCTTCAGTACTGACACAGAATGACTCTGTATGGCTTCTTTGCTTTCCCTCCAAGTCATAGTCTCTCTCTCTCTCTCTCTCGCTCTCTATCCCCTCACCTCCTTCTTGCTCCCTATAAATAGTGGTTGACTGTTCCTGAGCACCCAAGAGCTTCTGCAGACACAAACACACAGGGAGGAAGTGGTGTGCTTTGCTGCCTCCTGTTGGCAGAAGGTCTCTGGGAGTCAAATATTTTTATAGATGGAATGCAGAATTTATTACACCATCTAAATTTTGGGTATCTTCACATACGAACTGAAAGAGTTTGACTTGTACATGGAAAATTATTCTTTGGAAATGTCTTAACCTGTCATCAGTTACTGCAAACGTTGCAGATGTACATGGTACAGATTGGCAGGTTTGGGCTTGTTTGTGTGTGTGTTTGTGTGTGCGTGTGCCTGTGTGTGTGTGTGTGTGTGTTTGTGTGTGTGTGAGAGAGAGGGAGAGAGTCATCAGTCCAGCAGTGGAAGGAGGACCTGAAGAGGCTTTCTGTTCTGTTCCTATGGGCAGATAACCACACACACACAGCCACTCACAGAGTAGCCATTGTAGCCCGCTCAGGCCCTCCACTAAATGAGCACTAGTCTTAATTGTACTCGCTCTCTCTCTCTCTCTCTCTCTCTCTCTCGCTCTCGCTCTCGCTCTCGCTCTCGCTCTCGCTCTCTCTCTCTCGCTCTCGCTCTCACTGAGTCACGCTCTGTGGACAAGCTACCTCTAGTTATGGCATGCTTCAACAGATTTGCAAATATTTGCTTTGCCCATCTGGGGGAAAGAACTTGTTATTTGAGTCCCCTGTGTTTATATGTGTGTGGGTGTGGGTGGGTGTGTTTGAGTACTTACAACACTATGTGTGTGCAAAATGAGTCATGCTAATTTTTGTAAAAGGGTCTTATTGTAGGCTTACAATCAGCCTACAATAAGTTAGAATAAGTTAATTGTGTTTCAAATAGCCCTCTGTGTGTGTGTATAAGTGTGTCTTCATCCATGTCGTTAATTTTGTCCCAGGCTACACAGGTAGGCTGGTCCAATGGTCAAACCTCATCAAGCTGATGGGGCGATGTGGAGCGAAGAGGGAAAGTAGCCATGAGGCGTGTTCACACTATTCTGCTTTTTGTTTTTATAGAAAAAGTGCTTCCTCAGCTGCATTTTGTGATAATAATGAATGAGGGTTTGCTTACATCAGGACTGGCTGCAGTAGCTGCCACTATCAACAAACTGTTTACAGAAACTCTATGAGCGCCATACTGACTCTATGATTAGATTATGATCAGAGTATCACAGAAAAACATCTTTTCTTCTCCTATTTTCTTCATTTTCATTCTGGTTATTTATTTTTTTCAATCTGGTTGTTTCCCATCAGCCCACTCCCTCTTGGCTTCAGTGTAAAAGGTGTGCTGGCAGTTTGAAAACAGCTGAATAGTGTGAACGCAACTGAAGATGGTGTTAAAATGGTTCTGCAGCCACCCGTTTCATGATGGTTCCCTCTATATTTTATTGCGTATCTTCCATTTGGATTTTAAAAAATGATATAAATGATATAAATGACATACGTTACATAATGTCTGTTTATGTTCAAGGCATTTAGTGAATGCTTTTAAGAGCAGAATAAGCTTTAATTCCTAAATCACCAACATTGTAAACAACCAATAGTAAGACAGTCAAGAGTCAGAGCCACAGCACACCGACAATATCCCTCTGGACCAAGAATGATCATGTAAAAGAGAAGTGCTTGGAAAAGAAATAAAAGAGAAATAAGGAGAGCAGTAGAGGGGCTGTTTTGAATTTCAAAATGAGGTGATGAAAAGAGGTGAAAGATATGGAAGATGTGATTCAGGGGTCAGAGTCGGATGTGAGGTCCTTCTTGAAGAGACGAGAACTTCTTTATTTACACACCAGTCCATGACTTTTACTAGAATCTTGTCCTCTAGTCAATATGTGGTCAATATGTACACAACCTCTAGTGCATGTATAAATGTACCCTCCAGGTTAGAAAGATTTGTCGCTCTTGTTTCCTCTTCAACACAGCTGTTTGTGGGCCTGTCCTTCCCCTACGAGGGTCCCGCCCCCCTGGAGGCCATAGCCAATGGCTGTGCTTTTCTGAACCCCAAGTTCAACCCACCCAAGAGCAGCAAGAACACTGACTTCTTCAAGGGCAAGCCCACTCTGAGAGAGGTGAGAGAGGAGGGTAGACCTGCTGGGATCAGCCCAGGAGTTTTCACTGTGCTTCTGTTATTTAGGACATGGCTGTTTAGAGGTATGTGTGTGCATGCACTGACCTCTCCTCTCCTCTATATTCTCCCCTCTACAGCTGACGTCTCAGCATCCATACGCTGAGGTGTACATCGGCCAGCCCCATGTTTGGACGGTGGACATCGACAACCCTGCCGAGGTGGAGAGGGCCATCCGCTCCATCCTGAGCCAGAAGGTAAACGACATTTGATTTGCACCTGCACTAACATGTTTAGTGATCAGATTGTGTTCAGAATGAGCAAAAGCGCATGAACGGCCGGTGTAAATGCACCCATTGAAGGTCCGATCGCCCAAACCACATCCATGGATGATCGGAGACGCGTTTTGTTATTTGGTATAAACGCAATCCAGAAAGATTATTTTTATTCAGGCTGTCCACTTTTGAGTATGTTTGCATTTGAGACAGCAGGACAGGAGAGGGATCCACATCTGGACTAAACAAAGTAAAGACCGCTCTTCATTACCACTTTAAACTCACCAAGAGAGGATCCGCTCTTTCAGCTAAATCATTTTGCAGCGAGGTGTTAGAGGGAGCAGAATACATTACGCCACTTTTGCCTAACTCCGTTACGTCCTAAGGGACAGATAACAAGTCTGTCTCGTCTTAACCGCTACATCAGCACAGCAGACAGCGAAGCCAGAATTGATATGACTTTAATGCCTGAGCCCAAACCAGCTGTGTGCACACTAATGGCTGCACGCCTGCAGAGATGAGACGCGCACAAGCTGGGTTCACATCCAAGTGTTTCTATACAAATTATGATGCATGAAATTAGAAAAGCTTAATGGAAAAGGGAGAATTTTATTGAAGTGTGCTCAATATCACAGAGGAGTTTTTATCCTCGCTTGAAGCAAAAAGGTTTTTTTTCTGTCTGCTACAACATAATGTGACAAATAGTGAAACATATTTGTCGGAGGGAAGATTACATGAGCTTAGTTCAGACTCACTGCACAACAATTCAACAATTCAACAGTGGTTTTGGATGCTCTTGTCATATGCAGCCACTGACAGCTGCTTTTTAACAGTGTTAGGGTGGATTTTTCCTATTAGCGTTTCCATCGCTATGTGATCATTTTAGTGTAGATCAGTGGGCGTGGTTTTATCTAACTTCACATTTCGAATTGAATACGTCATAATTTGCAAACCTTGGACTGAAACCCAGTTGGAGAGAGAAGGTGGGGAAGAGAGAGAGAGAGATCCCTTTCCCTCTCCCTGTCCCGGGCCCATGCATATTTGACGTCCGGGGCCTGGACCTCGTGTTGTGTTGTGCTCCGCCAAGCGGGTCGGGACAATGGGTTTGTTCATTGGACAAGCCTGCTGAGCCTCATATGCTTTGTGAGCCGTGGCGGGCTGAAGCCTACCAGGCTCCGGCTT
>OOFE01017820.1:35700-52007 GCA_900323365.1 Monocentris japonica | reverse complement strand
AGGGTAGCGGGTCACCCAAACCCTGCCCTGTTGGCAGCTACCTCCCAGACTCTGGAGCCTCCTCCCCCTCACACTGCCACCCCTGTCCCTCAGGGAAATACTGCTTTAGTCCTGGAGCCTCACAGCCCACAGGTGAAGGATAATCCCAGGTTTCTAAGAGTTTTTTTTTTTTTTTTTTATTGCTCAACATGTTTAGTGCCATATAAATTGTGCAACATTTTTATGTGTACATCCCACCCAAGTATTGATTCAGGCACTATTAGATAGTGTTCTACAGATTTCATACCATTTGATATATAATTATATTTACATCCCTGTGCTAGGTCTATGTTTCCCAGGTTTCTACTGTTCTGAAGGTGCAGATAGCCCCACACCCCGGGCCAACTCCTCTTTGTTTGGCTGTTTGTGTGAAATACTGGACGTTTACACCACAGAGCAGGACTCCAGCTTCTGGACACACAATCTGTCATGCTTCGATAACTCCAGTAATTCTGGTAAAATATGGATTTCCTGACTGCGTAATAGCAGAATAAAATGCTTCCTTTGAAAGTATACTACAACAAATTTCCTAGAACTGATCAATTAATGATATGGCCTAATATGTGTCTTGATAAATGCCCCACAAAGTAACAGCTTTTCAGTTTGACCTTGTCCTAAAGTACAATTGATCCCTGACATTATAGACAGTTATTCTGCCAATGACAGTCAAAACTGTTAAATCTGTATCTAAAGAGTTGCAGTTGACTAATCTTTGCTTTACTTTCTGTGAGACACCAATATGAACCTAGACATCTCTCATGCTGTATCTCCCATGCTCTATTATAGGGAGAGCTGCGAGCTGGATGGAAGTGGTAACCAGACCGTGGGCAGATTCTGACCAAATTCTGACTCACTTAGCAGCATGTCTCAAGAGCCCCCTGTATGCATGTACCACTTACAAAGGAGACATCTGCCCCAGGGGTGGGTAAAACCCTGCTGGTGAACTTGTGCACTTTCTGTTGTTATTATATGATACTTGATTGATCCCCGTAGGGAAATCACCCCTGCCCTCCCACCTCGACACACCCTCACACCCTTTCTCTTCATTTCTCATATCCTAGTAGTAGTAATCAATTGCCATGACATGACTTATTTGATTTACTCTGTTCAGTGTGTGTAGCATGTTCTACTTTTAACATCACTTCATCTTTTTACATTTGGACAGGTAATGTTAGTAATGAACAAAATATTTCAAAAGCCTGACTGAAATATGTTTTGTTTATTTCAGTAACATTTTCTGTGTCTCTCATAGGTTTCTATTGTCCTTTGGGCTCTGCCATTCCCCAGCCTTGTGAGGCTGGCTCTTACTGTAACCGGACCGGTCTAGATGTGCCAGCAGGACCCTGCACTGCAGGATACCACTGCCCTCGAGGCTCCTCAGACCCCCATGCCACCCCCTGCCCCATAGGACACTACTGCCCTCAGGGAAGCCCTTTTCCTTTGCCCTGCCCCCTTGGAACCCTTCAAAGTAAGATGTTATTACACTATGATATAGTAATATAGCAACATAGCAATTGCTAAAAGAAAAATGTGCTAGATATTGTTTCTTTGAAAGGAAGGAAACAGTAGGAAGGAAGGGAGGACAATTCAGGAGAAGTCAACAATGCCTTTCCATATCTTAGTGTTGAATTAATGATGAATGAGAATCTGACACAGTACTGCCCCTCATCCTCTTTTTTGCAGCCATTGTTTTTCATGTTAATGTCCTTAAGTGAACTGGTGTCTATTGATGCTCTTCATTGAGGCAGAGAAATGTGAAAACTTCTTCCTCTCGAGCCTTTTCTTCTCCCTTGGGCGCCAATGAATAATTTCAATTACAAAGTGGTTTAGTCATATAATAGCATTCATGTTTGTTGACAGACAACTAAAATCCTATTAAAATGTCCTGTAGCTCCTTTGTGTGGTTACAAATGAGAGACTGTTGACAGAGTAGGTATGTATCTGCATCAAATTAACATTGCTTCTTTTAATGCTTTTATTACATCAACTGACAAAATGTGCTGCTGAGAATATTTCTGCAAATGAACAAGTAAAGTAAATGGATGGATAGAACAAATACTAAACACCCAGTAAATGTATGATTATTGTTAATCAGTTCATTAACTTCCAGATGATATATTTTGTCTGCTGTTAGGTTCTCATGGTGGAGTTACAGTTGAGGCTTGCCAGCTGTGTCCTCCAGGTCACTACTGCCAACAGAGAGGCCTAGCTGGGCCAAGTGGCCAGTGTGCTGCAGGCTACTACTGTCCTGAGGGGCAGAGCACTGATAGACCACAACAACATGTCTGTCCAGTTGGACATTATTGTGAGAAGGTCAGCCATATGTGTCTTCAGGCAGTGTAAATATTGTCAGACATCATGGGTGAATATTGTATGTGAGTTGACCTCCTTAGGCTGTGCTGTTATATTGTTATATTGACATTTTGAAGTGCTTTGCTGCATATGTCACTTGACGTTTTTCCTGTTTTCTGGACCATCTCAATCTTCATCATTTTGTTTTGTATCTGCCTGGACTGTTATTTCTGCATTGTAATTATATGTCGATGATTGTCAGTCTGTAGATGTAAACCAGACAAATCTAATTTAATGGTTGCTTTAGGGCAGTGTCAGAGAGACAGCTTGTCATCCAGGCAGCTACCAGCCCAGAGAAGGCCAGGGCAGCTGTGAGGCATGCCCTGCTGGTTTCTACTGTCAGGATCAAGGTAAGGTCATATTATCCATAGATGGATGAGATAAATGGTGGATGGACAAATCGTTGGTTGACTAACTGATTAGCAGCTGGGCACTTGAATGCTCACATCAATGCTCACACATGGATAATTTCTAGTTTTCTAAACAACAAAACTATTATTTCTTTTATCCCATCCATACATCAGGAATGATTCTTCCAGTTCCATGCGAGAGAGGGTTCTATTGTCCCAGTGGATCAGTAAATCACCATCCCTGTCCAGCTGGGACCTATGGAAACGAGTCAGGATTGGTTAAGGAAAGGCAGTGCTCATCATGTGACCCTGGGATGTATTGTAAAGGAACAGGTATGATATGTACACACCATTGGCCCTCATCAGTTTGTTGCGATGTGCTTCTTACCGTCTTGCAGTAATTTGATTGATAAAGACCTGAATTATACTCCTTTGAAGGGAGGACCTTCCCCAGTGGCCGTTGTGCTGCAGGGTTTGTGTGTGTTGGGGGAGCCTCTCAACCATCACCATCAGACAACCTCACTGGATTCCCATGCCCTCCTGGCTTCTTCTGCCCTGTAGAGACTTCTGTACCAAAACCCTGTCCAAAGGGAACATTCAGGTACATTTTCAGCAACATCCCGACATGACTTATAATGAGTACCCTTTGAACTACAGCTACCTCATTTCTGTAATTGCTATGCAACAAACTAGTACATGGTGCAATTTGAGCAGTTATACTGAAACTACCTGAACTGCTGGAGGGAGGGTGACTGACTGCTGTTTTCTAGCTATTAGATAGTTTATTTTTCTCAAGGGCAAACCAAATCCACAAATATTACTAGTAGACATTCAATGTCAGGTCAAATTTTGTGACATTTTGTTAGTATAATAATGGAAAACAGGAGCTGCAATCTAAAGTGTTACCCTTTAATTTCTCTAAAGGAGGGGCGTGTGCTGCATTCTCTTGTCTAATATAGAGTAATAATGATCCAGACAACATGAAACCACACTTGTTTACTTGTCCACTGCTGTAGTTTATTTGTATTAAATGGTTTGTATTTTACGGCAGTGAGCAGAGAGGGCTTTTGGACGAGTCTCAATGTCGTAGCTGCAGTCCAGGCTTCTACTGTTCAGAGACTGGCCTCCTAGCTGTTTCTGGACCCTGCCTGCCAGGTCAGAGAGAGTTGAGTTATGATAGTTTGACACTTGATGTTCAAGAGTGTATGGCTTTGCAAATATTTCATTGATGCTTTGATACGGCTTTTACTGCACATTGCATGTTCACTGTTAGTAAGTTTTGGAGTATCCCCACAGGTTTCTACTGTCTAGAGGGATCCCAGAGTGCTACCCCAATGTATGGTGTGTCTGGAGGTGTGTGCCCACCAGGCCACTACTGTGCGAGGGGTAGCAGTGTGCCCTCACCCTGCCCAGCTGGCACTTACCAGAATGAGACTGGAGGAAAAGGCAAAGATGACTGCAAATCATGCCCTCATGGTAAACAATAAGCTATATATCAAAAATATATGCACTTAACAATTTCACTTTTCCTTTTAGAACCTCTCTGTTTCTTGAGCAGAAATATGAAAATATTTTGACATGTTCTCACTGTCTTGTATGTGTCTTTCCCAGGCTGGTTCCAGGTTTTATCAGGCCAGAAGGAGTGTAATCCCTGTCCCCCTGGGCTGAACTGCCCACCCCCCAGTACCAACCCCACCAAGGGGAATGCCACTGGTGTCTCCAGCCCTCAGCCCTGCCCAGCTGGCTACGTCTGTCCTGGGGAAGGTCCAGACAGTCAGCCCTTCCCCTGCCCCATAGGCACATACAGCCCCAGTCAGGGTCTCACTACAGCAGGTGAAAATGCAGTATCTCATTTTATGTTTTGTTTTACATGCACACCTTTTTTTTTGTCATAGTGAAATGCACTGCAAAAACTCTATTTTAATAAGTAATTTAGTCTAGTATTGAGTCTTCAAACCTTATTTTTCTGAAAATAAGTGAAACAATCTGTGGTGGAGATAATTGTGCTTGTTTCCAATGAAAATCTACGTTCACAACCTTTCTTGAATTAAGAGTAATTTTCTTGATACTTGTGAAGTGGTCTGCCTTATTCTGCCTTGACTCAAGATATTGACACTTGTTTCTAGAAAATTCCTGAAACAAGTTGAATTTTCTCACCTGATTGGTTGAATTTATTTTTTTTGGTTGAAGATTTTAGGACTCAATGTCAGAGTAACTAACCTGTTAAGATGGGCATTTATGCAGTGTGGTAATCAAATCACACCTCCAGCGTGTGCTATGTCAGCCCCTGTGAAAGCTGTCAGTCTGTGTGCTTACAGGTGAGTGCCTAGTGTGTCCCGCAGGTTGGTTCTGTGGTTCTGAAGGTCTGGTTGAGCCCTCTGGATCCTGTGCTGCTGGGTTTCTCTGTTTGACGGGAGCCATAGTACCAAACCCCACTGACAACAGAACCGGGTCTCCCTGTCCACCTGGGGTTTTCTGTCAACAGGGGCTCAGAGCAGGTAGATGGAGTATCAATGACAAGTAAAGACTTTGAATAAGAATATTACTTTAAATTTTTCTCAGTAAGTTGATACCGTTTCCATTCTGAATGTAATGGTGTCTATACTGTATGTGTATGTTTCTTCCTCTTGACTGTTTGTGCTGTAGGTGATTGCTGGGCAGGTTTCTATTGTGACTGGGGCTCTAGCAAAGCGGATCAGGCTCTGTGCCCAGCTGGTTCCTTCTGCCCAACAGGAACACCAGTTCCCCTGCCCTGTCCTGCAGGAACATTCAACTCTGAAACAGGCAACACACACCAGGACAACTGTACCACATGTACCACTGGATACTACTGTCACGGTGGGGGAGATGACTTTGTTGTAGGGTCAAAGTGACACTATGATATATGAGGTATAAGTAGATGAGGTAGATTGAGGGAAAGTGACTTTTTGCTTTAAGGTCCAGATTAGTTGTAGCCTTTCAAAGTCCACATAGTTACAAAGTCCCAATATGTGAAAATGCAACTCATTTTCATTATATTTAGGTGTATTAATCTCTATTATTTCTCCCTCTTGTGGATCAGGTAGAGGTACTGTGCAGCCTGCACTGTGTCCTGTTGGTCACTACTGTCCTCCAGGTCTAATACTGGGGCTGGAGTTCCCTTGCCCACCTGGCACTGTGCAGAGCCAGCTGGGAGCCTCCAGCCTTGATGCCTGTGTGCCTTGTCCTGCGGGTATGGAAAGAAATAATAGTGCTTGACTGTGTTTAAAATTGTTGGATTTATTAAAATGTACATTCTCTATATCATTGTGTCATTGCATTGGACTGGCACACATTCGTGTGAATAGCTACTCATTGTACACAGTCCTGTGAGTGTGCTTCAAATGTATTTTGATATCTTGATGGTGATGACTTTAGTCTGTTGGTATTTTCCCCAGGAATGTTCTGCTTGCTGCCTGGCCTCTCTCAGCCCACAGGACTCTGTGAGGCAGGATACCACTGTCCTGCAGGATCAACCAGCCCTAACTCCACTGAGTATCAGGTCTTGTCCTCATTGTCTAACTGTAGCCTCTATAGGTCCATAACCTCTAATAACAATATGGCAGGGTTTGTACAACATGTAAACAAATGCTTCATTATTCTTGGCAATTGACACCAACAAAGGATATAAATGAGGCTTGTCGAATTATGTTTTATAGTATAGAATAAAATATAATAAATACAATATTCTATCTTTTTCTGTTTGTCAGGGGAACTCTACCAGGAGCAATCTTTGCCCTGCTGGCCACTACTGCCCTGCTGGCACTGGCTATCCACTTCCTTGCCCTGCAGGTTCCCTCTCCATCTCCGCAGGATTGAGGGGGATTGAAGAATGCCCACCCTGTCCCCCTGGACTGTTTTGTGACAGGCCTGCATTGGCAGAGCCCTCAGACGCTCTTCCATGCCACGCTGGGTAAACACATCTGCTCTTCTGCCAATGCAGAACTCTGAGCACCTTTCTTCAGTTTCAAGTGTCTCCACTTTATCTAAACTTGGATGCCCATACTTTATATTTGGCCCCAATGGATACTGTATACGATATGTTTTGTGTGCCTTTGACCTGAAAATGAGGTGATTTCTCTCTCTGCCTCTCTCTTATCTCTCTAGTGTCTGATGCTTTTTGTTTATCAGATCATACCACTGTTCTATCAGACTGTCATGTGTGTTCTCACCTTCTGCCTTGTATGTATGTTTGGATATATGCATAGTCAGGATCAACACACATTAAAGAGAGCAGACCAAAATGCCAACAAGATTACTGGTTAGTCAAAAATGACTGGCAAGCCTGTATAGATAATGGAGGACAGCAGCCAAACCTCTGCATGGTTGCATGGTTACAGCAAGAGACAATATCCACACTAAGCGTTATGTTAGCTGTCTAGCTGCAATTAGGCTCTACAATAAATCCTTTTTTTCTTCCCGTAAAGGTCTTGAGCCCTGACAATACAATGGAGACCACATGGGCTTGAACCCATGTGTATTTTTTTTTGTGTTTTTTGTATATGCTTAGTGTGGATGCTGCTGTCACCCAAATTTCCCTCCAACAGATAATAAAAAAGGACTTGACCTGATAGATAGAGTGTACAAATTTCCAGGATCTGATATCAGCCAGACAATTGATGAATGCATACTGAGCAAAATGTATTATTATTTTATTATTATATTTTGATTGTTTTGCTTTCCCTTTCTCTCCCTGCAGGTATGTATGTCAGGGTGGCAGTTCCAGCCCCACACCGTTTGATGGTCCCCAAGGTTATCTGTGCCCCACTGGCCATAGCTGTCCTGTTGGCTCAGCAAGCGAGGTACCCTGTGAGCCTGGCACTTATAGTCCAGCCCTTGGGGCAGCCCACTGCATAATATGCCCCAATGGGGCAATGTGCCCTGACTCAGCCACCCAGGAACCCTCTCTCTGCCCAGCTGGTGAGGATGGTGAAAAAGCTTGCATCCAACAAACTTTCAATCTATGAATCTGATCTATAACCTTTTTACAGCAGCAGCAGTAGTGATAACTAGTATCAATTACTGTTGTGTTCTGCCAGGCCATTTCTGTCCTCCTGGGACGGCCCTGCCCCTGCCCTGCCCTGTAGGGACTCTCAGCAATCAGACAGGAGCCCACTCTGTCTCTGTCTGCACAGCCTGTCCCTCTGGAGTCTACTGCAGCTCATATGGAGCGTCAGTGCCACAAGGTGACCAGATCAGCCAGGATTTTTAGTGTGATTAATTTGTTAAATGAGTTTTCTAGCGACATGAAAGAGACCTTATATTAGTTAACCCATTCCATGACAAATACCCTAATTGATACTGAGTGGGTTTGGTGGTTCACTAAAAAGTGTTTTTGTCTAGGCTTCTGTTTGCAGGGTTATTTCTGCCATGGTGGAGCCATGGGGCCAACACCACAGAGCTCTGACAACTTTCCCAGGAATGGGCCCTGCCCCGTGGGCCACTACTGTCCAGCAGGGTGCCTCTCCCCACTTCCATGCCCTCTTGGCAGTATCCGCAACACCACGGGTATACATACACACTCATTTTGTGATGCAACCCCAGAATTTCTCCCCGGGGATCAATAAAGTATCTGTCTATCTATCGATCTATCTATCTATTTATCTTTCGTGTGATGAACTGAACATGAATGTTGTAGAAAAAGCAAAATGTATTGTTGGTTTGAATGAGAAACTACTGGTTTTTACAATGAAAATACATTCCTTGTATGTTCTTCCACTTAGAGTTGTTTGGTACATTTGCATGTGAATGGGGTCTGCTTGACTGTGTCTCCTCAATGGTATCTGTTTTATTTCTGCTACAGGAGGTTTCTCCATGGAGAGCTGCTCTGCCTGTCCTGCAGGTCACTACTGCTCCACTGAGGGTCTGGCCAGCCCAAGTGGCCCCTGTGCTGCTGGTTTCTACTGCCCCTTTGACTTCTCCTCAACCACGCCATATGCCTTACTCTGTCCCAAGGTAAGGATAATTCATTTAAACACTTCCGTTCTCTATTTCTCTGGATTTATTTTGCTAAAGCAAAACCCTGCCTTCCCTCTCTTCCAGTGAATTCCTTTCCCTTATCCATTATCATTATTGTTTGACTAATAGTATTTCTCAAGGAAAAGCTTTTGCAACTTTGTTTATCATTAATTCCCTCAGAACCACTTTTGCCTGGAAGAATGTTGTTAATAGTCCTATTTCTTTACAATGTCACAGCCCTTCGCCCATCTCACATATTTTATTATATTAAGGGAACTTGTATATAGTCTTTTCATTATCTCCTAGGGTCACTATTGTCCAGGTGGCTCTCCCCTGGCCCTGCCTTGTCCTACAGGAGAGTACCAGCCCAACCCAGGCTCAGATAGCTGCATCTCCTGCCGACCGGGCTTCTACTGTGAGGAGGCCATAGCAGGAGAGCCATGGCCCTGCCCACCACACTCATTCTGCCCTGCAGGTACATTAAAAGTCAATTTTTGACTACAGAAGATACAACTTCTAATTTGATGTATGTACAACAATCCGATCCATTCTGAAGAAAGCAATAAGACTGAACAAATGGCATCACAAACTTGTATTTCAGTGCACAAAATCTGACTAGAACGCTAGTAGTTAATATCTTCAGTCTCTTTTAGTCACGCAAACCATGTCTTTCACAATCTTTTTTTGGACAGGAACCATGGTGCCTCATCCCTGCCCTAATGGCACATACACTCTTTCAAACCAGGGAGGGCTACAGGAAGAGAGAGAGTGTTTACCCTGTCCCCCAGGGAAGTTCTGCAGGTGAAGTACACTGGTACACTGGATGCTTGTTAACACCTCAGCCTTAATGCATTCATGCAAGCACTCATACACACACCTGTCTCACACATAGACACAGACATACAGTACATACACATACACACTGCTCTCAGCCCCGCTTGTTCAACAAACAGCCAAATTAACACCTGAAGATGCATGAAATTAATGAATGTGGACGTGAGTAGGGGAGGTGAAGAGTGCCATGTAATTATCATGCTGTAGGTGTAATGAAGCATATTTATGAATGTTTATGTGTGTGTGTGAGAGAGAGAGAGAGAGAGAGAGAGACAGTTTGTATGCAGTGATTTGTGCAAATAAACTAAACTTGCGTACTGTATTTTGTCCTCAGAGCTGGTAGGATCCAGGGTCTATGTGCCGCAGGGTATCTCTGTGTTTCTGGGAGTGCAGATTTCACTCCTCAGGGACTGCTGTCTAATTGGAGCAAGTGTGAGTGGGGTGTGCAATGTGCTGGACCATGTCCACCAGGTACAAGTCATTTCTTACTATTCAAATAAATTGTCAAACTGATGTTTTGGAAGTTGACTGGAAGTCGTCTTTATGCAAGGCTTCTACTGCCCTGAGGGCACAGACAGGACGGAGGTATGTCCTGCCAACACCGTCCGAAGCTCCCCTGGAGGTGCAAGTCAACAGGACTGCCTGCCGTGCCCACCTCAGCACTGGTGTAAACCTGGTATGGGCTCATAATAGACTGAATGTTTGAGTGATGGTTGGTTTGTGTTCTGCAGCGTCACTGGTCAGGCTTTATTCCGAGTGTACTTGTGAGGTAGCTCTAATATTAATATTAATAACAACACCACTAACAGTAATAATAATAATAATAATTTATATAGCATTTTTCAAAACAAGAGTTACAAAGTTAAGGTCCATAGTACCCTCACTGTAAAAGAGTGCCAAGATATGGTCAATTCCAAAACTGACCAACCCAGAGGAGCTTCATAACTATTGGCAACATGGCCCTCATGTCAGTACTGGTCAAGTGCATGGAGCATGTTGCCCCGCCTCATAACACAAATGGGTCCCTCCCAGGATGTGCTGCAGTGTGCATACAGACAGAACCGCTCAGTGGAAGATGTGGTGATATATGTAGTGCACACCACCTACACTCACCTGGAAAAAGCACACCAAAAATTTCTCCATGCGTTATTGTTGAGTGAATGTGTGGCCTGTGTGCATGTGTTTCCTTCCATGCTGATCTGCACAAAGCAAATTTCCATTATTTACATTCTCATCACACATGAAGCAAAAGGAAACATAACAAAAAACAGAATAAATAAAATAAGAAATAAAAAAAAAGCAAGTCATGTGCAAGGAAGTGAACAAAAGGAGGACATTGATTTATCCTGTATAAGCTCAGCAAGGAGGTCACTCTAAAGCCTAGAAGCCCTGACGGTGGAACCCGGTCACCTTCTCTCTTTTGCCAAGACCTGCCTGGGGCTCGATGGTTTATAATGGGTTAAAAGGTCAGAGATGTAGCCAGGGGCAAGGCCTTCATGGGCCTTAATATTTATCAATAAAGCATTGAAATTAATTCTAAAACTGACAGGCAACTAATGTAAGGATGACAAAGTAGGTGTATTGTGGTCCCTTCTCTAAGTCCTGGTCAAAAGCCTTGCTTGCTTTGGCATTTGGAGCCATGACACATTTTTTAGGTGAGGCAGGTAAAAATGTAGTAGCATTTACACAAATGCAGGGAAACACAAGTTGTCAAAAAACATCTTGAATATACAAAATCTGAACATAGAAATATGTGAAATCCCAAAACTGCATTTCCTGTCTTAGTCTTTTGTTTTGATATGCTGTGCACCCATCATGTTTTCTCTCAGGAGACCCAGTCCTTCATCTGTGCCCTGCTGGCCACTATTGTGATGGTCTGCCTGGAAGTGACTATGATGGAGGGACAGGGCCCAGGAGGTGTCCTGTTTACACCTATAGAGCGGCCCCTGGGGCAGGCAGCAAGGGTGACTGTCAGTCCTGTCCCCCTGGTTCACACTGTAACTCCACAGGTCTGACACACTGCACCTCACACATCATGACAAGAGCCTTAGAATTCATTTTGTTTATTAAAATAGACAAAATATAACAGACTCCATGTGCGCTTATTAAAGATGATTTTGACTTTCTTTCCGCTATATCTTAAACCCTTGAAGTATGAAACAGAACCGAATGTTACCATAATGTGCTACTCTCAGGTGTGTTTGCTTTTGCATTTGCAAGGGCGGTTCAAAGCAGAGATGAGCAAACTGCATTTCTAGATTGTATACATTTCAGTATACACACTCTCTGTCATGATACTAGTGTCTGTGTGAGACAAGAGTGGAGGAAGTATAATGTGACTAAGGGCAGATGAATGTTACCCAAGGCTACAATAATGAGTGTTGGATTTGAGAGGGAATATTTTTTCTCATTTCCCTCTCAAATGCTTAAGGTTAAAACCTGCAGGTATACAACTAACGTCCAGTAGATTTGCTTTTGCATTATACTTCTGTTCTTGTTCTCTCTTAGGGTGAGCGTTTGTACATACCGTATCAGGGCTTCGTCAATACTTTCTTGCTGTAGGATACAATAAAATATTTTTTATTCTGGTTGTGTCTTGTGAATTGTTGTAAGACGTTATCAATGTCATTTTCCAGGTCTGACAGACTACTCCAAAAATCTGTGCCCACCTGGTTATTGGTGCAGTGGGACTGGTCCTCCCGTCCTTTGCCCAGCAGGCACCAATAGGCCCTTTCCTGGAGCTGCAGCACCCAGCCACTGTGAGCCCTGCACAGGAGGAACCTTCTGCCCAGATCCTCGGACTACAGGACTGCCCAACGTGGAGGGGATCCCCTGCAGGGCCTCCTATCAATGTCCCCCTGGTAGGTGTATTGTCATAGTTTATGCAATATAGCACATCTTAGATTGTGTAGGTGATGACGTTGAAACTTTTCAAAGAAATGTATACTTCCCCAAAGATTACGGATTACAAAGATTTTTTCTCATTATCCAGGTGCAGTCTCAGAGAGGCTGTGCAGGGCTGGCTCATACTGCGGACCTCAGACTGCAGAGCCTCAGGTCTGTCCTGAAGGTTATTTATGTCCTGAGGGATCCCAAACCTACAATACTCCAAAGCAACTGTGAGTGCAGGCCAAGCCCAATATCCTAAAACTTAGAGGGCAAACAAATGTTGGCTATAAGATTCCTGTGGAAATAAAAACCCTTAACTGTTGACATGATGAGATGAGAAGATTTGGGGCTTATTCTGGGTCTGATCCTACACTTGGTGTTAAAGGTTTATAAATAACCCCGTCACTGTGCTCCACAGTTGTCCATTCCCCTACTACTGTCCAGCCAACAGCTCTGCCATGCAGTCCTGTGAAGGGGGTTTCATGCCTGTCAACACCAGCGGGCCCAGAGGATCCAAGAACAGCTGTTGTAATATGTGTGAGGGGGGCACCTATCGCCCACACCTCTCCCCCATCTCTCACTGCCGTCCATGCCCACCCGGATACCATTGCCCCCCAGGTACATTACATTGAAAAGCATTAGTCTAAGGAATTAGGAATCATTCCAGATCTGTGTATGGTGTTTATGTAGTATATTGCCTAACTCCAAATGAACTGTCCAGGTACAAAACACTACCAGAGTAACCCATGTCCACTGGGGTATGTCTGCCCAATGGGATCCACCCACCCAGTCCCCTGCCCCCCTGGCTCCTTTGGTAACCTCATGCATGCTGAGCAAATGGACTGCCAGCCATGCCCGGCTGGCACCTTCAACCACCTGCCTGCCCAGAAGGCTTGCTTTCCCTGTGGCAGCTCCTCCACATCACCACCAGGTTGGGTCCCATTAGATCTTCTTAGATCACTTAGATTTAATAAATGATGTAGCAGCTAAAATGTTTATTTTGTGAATTTATTATTTTACAGGAAAGTAGATTTATTTGACGACATGCTGTGTAACACTTCCCCAGGGTCTTCTTCATGTACTTGCATCGGTAAGAACCGTGCTTTCCAGCACTCAGATGGATCGTGTTTGTGCAGAACTGGCTTTATCTTCTACAACGAACTGGATTTTAGGAGCTCTAGCTCTGACAGTGAGCTGGACTGCCAGCCTGAGGTCAGTAGTAGCCCTGAAGTCAGCACTAATTAAATTTGTTTTTTTGTAACATCTGTTTTGGCTCCTTGTGAAATTCCACTTTAAATCAGTTCTCAGTTCAGTTAGTTAACCCCTCATGTGACCCATTAACGGTGATTTTGTGTTTTCAGTTGATTCGGAAAACAGTGTAACATTGTGAGATGGGGAACACAATTAGTTAAATCCGTTATGATCAAATGACAAGCAAGCAGATATGTTATATCTGATACTTCTGGTGTAACAGAGGGAATGTTTGAGGCCCTTGAGATGTGTCTGTGTCTTACAGGTGAATAGACGCTGTGCTGCAGGGCAGGTGCGTCTGGCAACATCCAGAGAATGTGTGTCTCCTTCCCTCCACTCCTGTAACATCACCTGTGGACCTTATGGAGGAACTCTGGATGTGGAGATGGGCATGTGAGTATGTCTGTTACTAAACTATAAAATCAAAGCTACACATAATGAAGTAATGAATTATGATCTGTTCTCTAAGTGGTAAATAGTCTGATATGTTATCTGTCTGACCCTCTTCGCCCAGCTGCCAGTGTGAGCGATATGTGTCTGCTGAGGAGCTTTGTAACTCTTCCTGCCTGTCCAGACTACCTCAGCTCTCTGCCCAGCTCTCCCCTGATGGACCGCTGCTGCTCAGCCTCAAACAGAGAAACAGCATGGTCTGGGCCAGGGTGAGTGAGGTGGTCGGGCTAAAAAGAGATGGCTGCTTATACCTTGCAGGTGCATGCAGAATATTGTGCTTTAATTATGCTAGATACACGTGTGACTAAGAGGAAGGATTTCTGAAACCTGGTACCACCAGATAAAGTTAATCATAAATACAGCATTAGTATTGAATCAGTGCAGCTTAGAGCCAGGTCGATTGGCTGGAGGAGGGCCTGGGAGGGGAAAGCATTGATCAGGGACTTGGCCAGTCTGGGGCTTATCGGGACACCCAGAAGATGTTGCAACTGCAGATTTTGTGATATAATTGCATTATTACGAGAGGAAAATGATTTTAAAAATGAATTCTTCTCTCCATGCGAGTGAAAGTATATCCTAGTTTACCAATATGGCTAGAGAAGAGAAGAGTGCATTTTTATCATTTTCCTCTAGTTTCATCATCTGGCAATTCGCATGCTTTTTTGTGTGTATGTTTATTTTTTTGCGTGTTCTTTGTAATTGCATTGTGCCCTTTCCAGTGTGAATTAGAGTGGGTTTGTGTTGCTTTGTTACAGTAACAGTATGTATTTATCAGAACACAGTCGTAAGAGTTATTCAGTAGGCTTTACTCTTAGAAATAAAACATTTTACTCACAGAAAATCATTTTAACAGCCTCAGATAGTGCCTGGGCTAGGATGTGTGTTATGTCACTGAACTGTAGCCTACTGCAGAACATTTTGTGTTCATAGTGTGGCCATTGTAGTATAGGGATGTTTTCATGCCATGGACAACACAGTAGTTATTCATTAATTTTCATATAGTTATTTCCCTCATCTCTCTGTTATATCAGATGGATTAATCAGCAAAATTATTGATTTCCAGTGTTCTACTTGTTGTCCGGTGTGTGACAACACTGCACTGGCTCTCTCAGAAACTTCATTTCAGTATACGCATGAAGCGGGAAGCCCTGTACATTTCTTCAGAGAAGGGAACTGATAATGCATTGCTATTGATACCTTGTTTGTTTATGAATCTATGGAGCATGTTGTGGTACAGCTCTGTAGTAGCAGTTCTCACTGGGCTATGTTTCTTTTTACTTCCAGAATGTAAAGGATGTTTTAGGACCAGATATCCATGTGAAGAATATTGGGAAAATCCACCTGGTTCAGTTTGACTCTGAAGGAGTGTTTGGTTGGATTCTCACGGGCACAGAGCTTATCAATCAGTTTCTGTTAGGTAACTAGCTTGTAACTACATTGTTTCCTGTTAATGCTTAGTGTGTTGCAAGGTTTTAATTTTCATACTGTTTCACTTTCTATTTCTGTTTGCATCTGTTTGTTGTGAAAATGGAACAACTTGACTGTGAACCACAAGCTATTACATACTGATGTGACATTGATTTATCTCTACTCAGAACCAATAGAACTCCTAGACACAAGGCCCAGGAAGAAGAGAGACACAGAAACTAAAGATGACCCTGTTCACTCCTCTGTCCTTCCTCGTATCCCCAATCCCATTGCTTGTCTCTCCCCCAGCGACATGCTCATTTTCCAGCTCACCATTAACCACACTGGTACTAGTACTTTTTTCAAGAAGTCAAGTACATCATAAAACAGCATAAATGACACTGTCATGTTGGTTTCAAGACATTGCTATCATCCATTTCTTTGTTTTTAAAACATTTATTTATACTCTAAGACCGCCGTCTCAGCCACTTCCCAGTGTATCAGAAAGACCACCTGTTCAACAGCAACCCCAGCTGGGACTTTGGTGCCTTCAGACGTCTGCAGATACTCATGAAGCAGACTCACTTCAACTCCACCAGGTGCTGTAGAGTCCAGACTGCAGACAGAGGCTCAAGTATTCATCATCCTAAAACCCATTTTGTGATCATGACCTTTCTTTACCACCAAGTTCTCCCCTCCCCTCCCCACCCTTCATTCCTCCTCTCCTCTACTTTTCACTCTTTTATTCTTCTCTCCTCT